>CAUYRT010090215.1:0-67129 GCA_963574885.1 Lepilemur ruficaudatus | reverse complement strand
AAAAAAAAAAAATACATGTAAAAAATTAGCTGGGCATGGTGGCGCATGCCTGTAGTCCCAGCTACTTGGGAGGCTGAGGCAGAAGGATCGCTTTAGCCCAGGAGTTTGAGGTTGCTGTGAGCTAGGCTGATGCCACGGCACTCTACAGCCCGGGCAACAGAGTGAGACTCTGTCTCAAAAAAAAAAAAAAAAAAAAAAAAGTTTGTGAGTAGTAATTCAGATTTACTGTTTCATGAACATTGCATCTTGAAAGCAGAAAGCAGCCCTTGCCTGCTTCTTCAATACAGTCCCATTGTGCAACTTTGGGCCACATAGTGTGTCTTACTTATTTAGGGCAGATGGGAACCACAGGCCCCTTTGTGCCAGGGAGGCTCTTAAACATGAGAAAGACTGAGTTCTGCATGGAGATCAATTAGGCAAAGTTAAAAATTCTCTTGAGAGAACATATGGGATCTCTGAACCATATCCAAACCGCCAAACCCTTCCCAGTGTTAAAGATACTCAGTTCGATCTTTCCCATCCTCTTTGTCTCACTTTGATCTTTTCTCTCCCTAATAATGTCAGTTGTCACCTTAGGTTATAATATTTGATACATTAAAACAAATTTTTTTGCATGCATGAACTGCTTATTCATGTAGCCTGCAAGTCTGGTGGGGTGGGGTCGGGTGGTTGTTTCAGGTAATTCTAGAGTTCTCCAAATGTGACTAGCCAAAAGCTTTTCTTTATTAAAGAACAAAAGACTAATTGAAATGAATTTCCAACCACTTGTGTAGAGGACATTCTGCATTTTTCATTTGGCAAAACTGGGTCATTTTTGAGCTTTTAAGGCAATATTGAAGGTCTCTTAAGGATGCAAATTCAGAATTAACATTTCTATTTTGTCCTAACTCAGCAGCACAAGATTCCCTGCGTTGCCCACCAGGTATAATGAGAACTTACGTGGAACTGTGGGAGTTGAGAAAAAGAAAAGTTAACTTGGAATGTTCTTGACTCTCTGAGTTCAACTCTGAATAACAAATATTGGAGTCAATATTTTCCCAACTGCCAGTGATAAGTATTTTCAAAAGCCCATTCTTTTAAAAATTATGCCAGTTTAAAAGATGCAATGTGTACATAAGGCACATGCTTTAGTGATGTCTGATAGATGACTTTTTGCATGTGAAATATTTTCGTAAAAGCAGAAGAAAATGGTAGAAAAAGGAGAAGGGGCTTTCCAATCAGCCATGTTCAAAAGACTCTAATTCTACTGTCCGGTGATCTATTTTCTTTAACGTACACTTCTTTGAAAAGGATGCTTGGTTTAGAAGGAAAAGGAAAATTTATTCTCATAATGTGAGAGTTCTCTGGAAACCTCTTTCCCTATTGACCCAGGATTCTTATTTCACTTCCCCTTTCAGTGCTAAATTATCTTTAACTACTATGACATTAAAAAAGACATATTAAGAGTCACCTTGATTAAGGAGGAATGATTGGGTCAAATTTTGCCTCTAGGTTCCTGAGCATATTTTTAGGAACCGATTTGCTACCAGATTTGTATCTTCTGTTGACTCCTTAGGTGACACAATTTATCATGCCCATAAATGGAAGACTGGGGGCACTTCAAACTAGTTAACTGGCCCACAGTCATTTCATTGCAGAGACAGTCCTTGATAGAACAATGAGGAAAGTAATTATGATCTACAAAGACGACAGATAATTACTATACTGATGAGCACCAAGGCACAGTACCCTTCTAGGGTCACAGAGAGCACAGATGGAGTGCTGGGAGCCTTTAGGATTTGCCTCTTAAGGGTAAAATGTACCCTTGGTTGGGTAACACCTATTAACCCTGTGTGTTTTATGATTCTGTCTGAAGTCGGAAGACAGAGATACTAACAGTGGATAGGAAATTGGATTCAGTGTTGGAAAGAGTCATTTGAAGGAAGTATGAGGAACACTAAGAAACAACTCTGTATTGGCAAAATAGATATGTGGACAAAGGGCTGGCTTTGTGTTTCCAAAAATCTCTAGCTATTGATCAGTTCCATAGCTGTAAATTTCTTGGCTGATTACAATCAGCAAGGTTTTTTCCCAAAGGACATTAATGGCCTCAATTGAAAAGTCTATAAGCAAGTTAGTTTAGACATTTAGACATGGCTCTTAGCTACGCAAATAATGAATTTATATCTTGCAAAAACCAAACTGAGTGATGCATTGTTCCTCCTTTTGCTACTTTTCTTTTTTCTAATGCCCAAACTCAACCACAAACATTTAGCTTGAAGTTTGGTTATCTAACTCTTTTTGCTATCATATAAAACAAATTAATTTTATAGTTTCTTTCCTTGCAATTCAGTCAAGCTTGTCTTAAAGTAAGGACAGTGTTATTTAAGATTTCCTTCTGTCATGTGAGACTAATTGGTGTAATTCGTTATGTAAAAAACTATATGGGCTACGAGACAAATGAGGTAATGTATTTTGAACACTAGTGTAATTGCTAATGAGATCTAATGTGAGTAAACTGCCTGTAACTTAAGTGTTTCAGCATGATGGATACGTTACACTTTACTAAGGAAAGAGCTGAAATAAGTTACAGCCTCAGTTAGCAATGCATTTATAGATGAAAATAGAGAGCAAGGGATAATATAATCTACAGTAAATATTTCACTTTAGGATTAATTTTTTTGATATGTGGTGTTTTTCCAACATGTTGGATTTAAAACAAAATGTTAGCTCATGAACAACTGCTGTTTTTAATGTCCTTTGGACCAATGCAACAGCATATAATTTTGAGTATGGTGTTTCCAAAGGGGAACCGCTATTACAACAGAGGTCCAGAGAAACCTATGGTGTTTAGCAGTAATAATTGGAAAGATTCACATCCTCATTGTGCAGTGACAAACCTGGGGTGACAATTTATGAATTGTGTGTAGTGTATATACTTGAAGGGACAGAGAAACAAATACATGAGTTTCTGTGGCTACATAGTTTTGCCTACATTTTTTTACTTGATAACACAAATGTGCGTGTTTAATAACAGACACTAGGGTGAGGAGAAAGGTGTTTGTACCAAATGTGGGACATGAAAGAGGATGTATATGAGGTATCACCAGGTCTCAACCGATGACTCAATTATAAAAGTAGGGATCCAGAGATTGATATTCAAAGACCGGGTGGGCCAACCACTGGAGGGTACTCAGTCCCGAACTTTGAACTATTTGAAGTTAATAAAATATCTGTGGGTTTTAACTCAGGAAACTGGCAAGAGCTCTATAGGAAAAGACTGTAAAATAGATCTATTAGAACGGATATACAAACTAAGAGATTATCCTATGAACTATGGGACTTGGCTTTGGAACTCAAGTACATATGTCCTGTTATCCAAATGAGTTCCTATGATAGAGAAGAGCAAACACCAACTGACATTTGGGAATCAGTGTGGGAGCTCAAGGGTTAACATCCAGATTAAGGCTGTCACAGAGATAATTCAGAGGGCAAAACCACTAAAATGTACATTCTATCAGTCAGAGGAGACACCTTGTCTGCCTTTTCATTGCTGCCCCTCCAGTGCCTAGAAAATAGCCTCGTGCATACTGTATGCTCATTGTATGTTTTTGAAGGAATAATCATGCAGTACAGAGTTCCACATGCATTTGAAAGTTTGGATAGAGCAACTTAAATACAGCTTACCTTAGTCAAGACTCACTCAGGGTTAGAGAAAATCTTGCTTTTCTGATGGGAAAACCAGAGGGTACTGGCTGGTGGCTGGGGGAAGATGAAAAAGGAAAGTGCAGGATGAGAAAGAGAGAGATCAGCTGGCTCAGCCAGTGACAGAGCTTCCTCTTTGGGAATTTGACAACTACTAGGGTCATTGTCATAGTTTGAGAACTAATATACAGCCCATTTCAACTTTTTAGTATTTGCATATTAAACAAGATTAAATTCTAACCTAAGTCCTATATAAGAGCACTCAGATCCCAGCAAGAATTGTGTATAATCTGAACCAAATTATTATACACTGGCCCCTACCTATCACCTCACCTGTCTTGCCTCTTTCTGAGACCAGCCATTAAGGTGCTGAGGTGGGAAAGGGAGCTGTTGGCTGTACATCTTCGCTCAATCTCTTCTATCAATCAAATGACTTAGGGATAGGAGGAAGATGTATTTTTCAAAGAATGTGCCACAGGTTCACAAAACTTGTGCAAATATATAACATAAAGTAGTTGCTTTATAAATTCTTGGTGGTAATTAGAAAGGGAGAAAAATAATGTGTCATTCTTAAATAATTTATAAGTCCTGTGCCTAAGCACACATTTTCAAAGAATTGAACACTTTCTTGACAGTTGAGAACAATGGATGAACAAGAAATTGGTAATTTTACTTGGAGCAATGAAAACTAACTAGGGAAAGTTACTAGAAATATAATAAAATGGGAAATATAATAAAAAGTATGTCAGTAAAGAAGTTGCAATGGTGAAATATGGAAACAGGAGGACTTGTGAAATGGTATCCGATAACTTTATTATAGGTATCCCTGTTCTCTGATGTCTCCTTTTGTAAAACTCAGGAACAAATAGATTGGTCTTACTTAGCATCCCTCTGTATCTGAAACCAATATCCAAACTCTGGCAAACTGTGCTCAGGAACTGAATATATTCACATAGAGAGGGATATGTGTGTCTATGTATACTTACAACAATTTTCATTGATATGAGAAATATTCACTAAAAGTTCTTCTCAGTCTGGAGGGAGCAGCAATTAATAAAAATAGCAACCATGGTTCATCTCTGGCTCAGCAGCCATGGATTGGATTCTTGGAAACACAGCCCTTCTAATTTCTATGTTTGGGCTTAGAGATTCCTTTCAACCTCTTGTAGATTTCTGTTCCCGCTTCACTGTGACACAATCCCATCCCAGGATTGTCTCAGAGATACTGTAGCTGTACTCATGGTCACTTGTTACTCTTGTCCCCATTCTTATCATCTTCATCTCTTGGGTGGACATCCATAGGTTAGGAGCTGGTAGTGCTTTGGGGATAGCCCACCTATGCCTCGTTGTGACTATACCCTCTTTTATAAGTTTTTGTTGCCTAATTTGTGGCAGAAATTTCTAATTGCCCTCCAATATCCACTTGACCTTGGCAGAAGACCATATAGCAAGAAACCACATTTCCTAGCGTCTTACATCTTGACGTGATTATGTGACACATGAGATGGGAATTTGGACAATGAGACTGGAGTGAGAGAAGTTTGTTGCAATACTGCATTGTGCCTTTAAAAAAGAAGCTGTATGCTTTCCATTCTTTTTCTTACTTCCTTTTGCTTGGGAAGTGGTGACAACTGGAGCTGCCATCTCACACCTAAAGATGGAAGGCACATGTTAAGGATGGTAGAATTCCTCCATTTACCCAGAAATGTTCGTCTTTGGACTGTTACCTGAGAAAGAGTCTGATTTGATCCGTTATATTTGAAGATTCTTTATGACAGCAGTTTAGCCTGACTCACAGAAGCAGTTTCTCCCAGGTAGTTATTTGCCTTTGCACCACATGTTAGACCTGATCAACTCTTTCTGGACCTTAAGTTTTGAGTCATGTTAGTGTTTTTTAGTGGTTTTGATTTCTCCTATCCTGGGTGAGCCTGTGGACCAGTGTACTTCTTTCTTTCTTTTGGAGTTTATGATGCCAAACCCTGCTCTTCTATGAAGCCAGTTTTATTTTCACTTTTGCTTAGATTAGTCTCTCAGAACCCAATGGCAGGTTTGCACATATGCCTTTGGCCTTCTCTGTGGCAATTTGCCGTACAGAGCTCATCAGCGCCTCCTACTGTAGGACCCTGCACTTGTGCTTTCTGTCTGTAGGACTTTTTCTCCAAATCTTTTACATCATTTACTTCTCTGTTCAAATATCATAAGCCCCACACCTACCCCCACGTTGCACTCTTTCCTCCATTATCCTCTCATATTTCCATTATAGCATTTCCCACCATCTAAATGATTTACTTATTAGTTTATGTGTTTATTCTATGTAGATAGTAAACACTTTGAGCACAGGAGATTCATTTGTCTTGGCCATTGGTATATTCCTAGTTCCCAGAAATGTGCTTAATAGAACGTAAGTGTTCAATAAATATTGGTTGAATGATTGAATCTTCTAAAGGACATTAAGGTTATAAGTTATACATCCTCATATAGGAAGCAGTCACATGAAAAATACAAAATCATAGTCTAGCATGATTTAAATTTTAGTAAAATTGCAACTGAATCTGGAAAGTTTCCTTTCTAAAATTTTCCTTTATATATTGCAGCTTATACCTATTAATTTGTAGAGCCCTAAGACATGACACAGAGTGGTTTAGGTATGGAAAGTTTTAGAAATGAAAAAATTAATAATTCCTGGGAAGGTAGTATGTAGGTATCTATTTAATAATAAAACATTTTAATAATAAAACATTATAATTTCAACATCAATTAATTTATTTATAAGCATAAAAAATGGACCAAATTATATCAGAGAGTCACTTTTTAAAAACCCTCTTTACGCAAATATGTGCACCCATTCTATTTAACCAATCGTGACATCTTTCCCCGAAGTCAGTCTCTCGTATATCTGTGTCATTTCATTTAAGCCATCTAGTTCCCAGTGGTCTAATCAATGTACACTTCTTGTGCTTCTGCTACTTGTTCTACTTGTAAGAGGGGTTGATATGTGACATGTTTTGGTGATGACAATTTGCTAACTCTAAACTGTTAACCATTATAGTATCTTTATTGGTCTTTCAAGTTTCTTTTCTCAGCTTTGCCTTTTCTTCCTGGTAGGCATCTGCAGTGGGTTGAACAGTGTCCTCCTAAAATGCATGTTCACATGGAACCTCAGAAATAGGATCTTCGCATATGTAATTAATGTAAGGGTTGAGATGAGATCATACTGGATTAGAGCAAGCCCTAATTCCAGGGACAGTGTCTTAGGGGAGACAGAAAAAGAAAAACAGACACAAAGAGAAGCAGGCCATGTGAGGAGGGAACAGAAATTGGAGTGCCATGTTTGCAAGCCAAGGGACACCCAGGATTGCTGGCAGCCACCAGGAGTTAGGGGAGAGAGATGGAACATACTCTCCCCAGCAGCTCCAGAAGGCAGCAACTCAGCTGACACCTTGAGTTTGAACTTCTGGCCTCCAAAATTGTGAGACAATAGATTGCTGTTGTTTTAAGCCACCCAGTTCGTGGTAATTTGTTATGACAGCCCTTGGAGGTGAGTTCAGAATCTCTCTGGCTTGTCAGGCAGCAGTCTGTGTAACCTCTCTGAGCCGTGCCATGGGTAAGGGAGGCCAAAGGTGTGACTTGGATGCAGGGGATTCTCATTTCCCTTTCCCAAGGCTGTCTCAGAAATAAATTACACACTAGCTACCTTTTAAAATAGACACATTCTTTTAAGCTATAATCAACAGTAGAATCAATTATCGTCCAAATTCAGGCTTCTCCTAACTCCTTGGTTCATAATTTTGTGAAAATACACCAGACGTACTTAAGCTTTCATTATTTCTGGTAATGGGTTAGTGTAAAAGAGTTAAAAACATAATTCATAACCTGATTTTTAACATATGACTTTCTTAAGGCATTTTTTAAAAATACAAGGCCAGCTGTGTCCAGTGTAGCTCCAGGAATCCTAATGTACTACCAGAAAAAGAATGTGGGTTCCATAGCCTGTCATTTTCTCTATTTAATTTCTGTTGAAGAATTTCACTATGTCCTTTGGGTATCTCCATTTCATTCATTAATGAGTCCTGGGGATATGAAATGAATGATGGGACTAAACTGTCAGGCAGGAGAGAAATACTGTGGAATTTTTTCCCTGTGTGATATTGCTACTTTCATCTTAACTCTCCTGCTTCAGGTCCCTGTCATATTAGCCCTATATTTTCAACAAAGGGCTAAATAAAAGCCGAATGTTAATTTATTTTGGTTTCCTACTTAGGGTTAACTCATTCCCGTTTTCATTTTTAGGTTTTAGGCTCTTATTCTAAGTTTGTTGGCAGGTTATAATGAATTGCTTAAAATTATGATGATTTGGGTTTTTAGGCCTTTTGGGTGAATTGTTAATATGAAAGATAGAGGAAAAGAAAGCCTATCATTTAGTTTTATTTTTGTTAACTCTCTATGAAGTATTTCTTGAGTAAATGTTAGGATGCAATAGAAAAGGCAAAGTAATTTGCATTTAATAGTCCATGTTTGAGCTTTTGGAAATATCTGCATAACATCAGTTTTTTGTTGCTTTTCTTTTGTAGGCACAGATTGCTGTTTCACTGTTAGGCTAGCCCCACAATTCACTTAAATGAATGGTTTTGCATTTTATTTTACTTGGAGAAGGAAGAGAAGCCAGTTTTAGACACTGGTGCCTTGACTATGCATTTTCACATCCCTCTGATATACTTGTTCATTCATACAACATATATTTACTGGTCACCTATTAGTGTCAGAGCACCAAATGTAACCACGTCAAACTAAACTTGAACCTATTTTACTCTTTCCCCAACCCGTCTATCAGTTTTGTATCCTTTATTGCTGCAGTACCCAACCACTGGGGCTGAGGACCAGTACTGGTCCATGGCTTGTTAGGGACCAGGCTGCAGAGCTCTGCCTGCCCCGCCCCCCACCCTCATCCATGGAAAAATTGTCTTCCATGAAACTTGGGGGTGGGGGAGCACACCAGGAGGTGACCAGCCGTCAAGTGAGTGAAGCTTCATCTGTATTTATAGACGTTCCCCATCACTTGCATCACCACCTGAACTCTCCCTGACCCCCCCCCCATTTGTGGAAAAATTGTCTTGCATGAAACTGGTGCCAAAATGGTTGGGGACCACTGCTTTATTGAGACTGATGGTGTGGTTATTCACAGGCTCTTCAAGATTTGAACCTTCAATTTACTCTCAACTCTCTTTTTCTTTTTATTTAGGGTTAGTCAAGTGAAGCAGTGGGAGTGGAAAAGGAACAAAGGAATCTGTAAATGGTTGTGATCAATTATTTGTGAACACCACTGCAGCAGGACCAGACTCTCAACTCTCCTTTGCCCCACCTTTCCACATCCAGTGGGTCACCAAATTCTGTCAACTGTACCTTTTAAATATCACTCAGATTCTGCTCTCTCCTCAACTTTGCTGTGCACCTCTTAGTTTGGGCCCTATGACCTCTTGCATGCTTTATTAACAACCCACATCTAATGCTACCACTCCTTCCCAGCCTAGCTACTTCCTGTAATCTCCTGCAATTAGGAGAGTACTCATGCACTCTTAAATCACTGGATTTTTTTTTCATCTACAATGAGACTTTTTTTTTAAATTTCAGCATATTATGGGGTACAAATGTTTAGGTTACATATATTGCCTTTGCCCCTACAGGGTCAGAGCTTCAAGCATGTCCATCCCCCAGAGGGTGCACACTGCACCCATTAGGTGTGAATATACCCATTCTCTCCTCCCCCTCCCACCTGCCTGACACCCAGTGAATGTTACTGCTATATGTGCACACAAGTGTTGATCAGTTAATACCAATTTGATGGTGAGTATGTGTGGTGCTTCTGTTTCCATTCTTGTGATACTTCCCTTAGTAGAGTGGGCTCCAGCTCTATCCAGGATAATACAAGAGATACTAGATCACCATTTTTTTTTTTTTTGTGGCTGAGTAGAATTTCATGGTATATATATACCACATTTTATTAATCCACTCACGTATTGATGGGTACTTGGGTTTTTTCCACATCTTTGCAGTGCAGATGTGCAGATGTCTTTTTTATAGAATGTCTTTTTTTCCTTTGGGTAGATGCCAGTAATGGGATTTCTGGATCAAATGGTAGTTCTACTTGTAGCTCTTTGAGGTATCTGCATATTACTTTGCACAGAGGTTGTACTAGTTTACAGTCCCACCAGCAGTGTATGAGTGTTCTTCTCTCTCCACATTGATACCAACGTTTACTGTTTTGGGACTTTTTGATAAAGGCCATTCTCACAAGAGTTAAGTGATATCTCAATGTGATTTTGATTTGCATTTCCCTGATAATTAGAGATGTTGAAAATTTTTTCATATGTTTGTTGGCCATTAATTTATCTTCTTTTGAAAAGTTTCTGTTCACACAATGAGACTTTTTGTTTGGTTGTTTGGGAGCATGGCTTTGCTAAGAGATGAAAGGGTTTTCTAGATTCAGAAATATCCTTCTATAGGTTTGGCCTTTACACATTCATGTCTGTCCAGCCAGGCCAAATTGCATCATAAAATTTTACCTGTTTGTAGGCACAGATTACTGTTTTCCTGATAGGCGAGCCCCGGGCTTCACATAAACGGATGGTTAGGCATTCTGTTTTTACTGAGAAAAACAACTTCTGACACTGGCATATTGACTCTGGCTTTTCCTATCACAGTGCTGAGAGCAACTTGGAGAGGAAAAGAGAGGAGCAGGAATTGGAATGTGGGGGTCCAGACTGCTACCTCAGGGTTGCAACTTTGGGAATGAAGAAATTCTAGAACTCAGGTTGAGGAGTCAGAGAAAGATGGAACTAGTGGCCTGCCTTCACAGATATGCCTGGGGAGACTGCATATCTCTTACAGAAGATCCCTGTTCAGCACTGGACTGCCACTAGCTGGATGGTGGAGAAAGGTTTCAGGACAAAGGGACCAGGATGAGGGTCCTCCCAGCTACTCGTGGCTAGAATGTTCTCTGCCCATTCCGGGAGACACTCACAGACTCAAGGCAAGGGCACTGATATGCGACTCTCTTATGGGCATGATTGGGTCTGATTCAGTCAAGGGCATCATAAGCCAAAAGACCGGGAGGCAGCAGCCACACTTGAATGCACATCAGTGTGGCCATCTCAGTGAAGCTGGGAAGAAGTAGGAAGAAAGCAAGCTGACTGAATATCTACCTTCTTCCTCATTGAAAATGCATAAGCTCAGTGTCCTGCTACCAAACGCAAATTCAGAACAGAGAACACAGAAAAGAGACCCCTGAAAGGAGGAATCAGCCCTAACAGGGAGTTTAAACTTTGAATTGATTTTAATATGCAGCATTTTTTAAACTAGAAGAAACCAATGATCTTTAACTGGCACAATTTTATTCCCTATTTTGTCATCAGCTAGAACAGAAATAAAGAGATTTATAGGAAATAAAGAGAGCTACATTTTCATCCCCCCAGATCTGAGTGACTCTGAGTAAATCTAGACTCAACTACAATCAATTTACTTTCTGTGTATACACCTCCAAAGGGTTCCTCCTGCCTAGGTTATAAAAATCACACTCTTTTGTTTTGGGGCAGACCACGAACAAGTTCTCTATTCTTTTATCTAACCATTGCCCTTCTCAAATCTTGCATTCCAGATTTTTAAAATTTCTTTCTAAACGTAAAAACCAAAAGTCGCTAAACTCCTTTGTGACACCATGTGCTACCTCTGGTCCTGGAGTGTCGTTTTCCTGGGCTGCACATGGCAACCACCTACTCGTTTACTAAGACTTGAAGAAAAAAGCACTCTTCCCATCTGTGTTACTGCACTTATGTTTTATTGTAACTTTGTTTTTACACATCTGTCTGCTACGACATGAACATCACCTGCTTCTGAGTATATAGTGAGGAGGCAAAACACCACCAACAATATTCATTTAATGAATTAAATTATACTTATAAAATCTTATGACAGATTATTGTCCTGTGTTTACAAGATATTTCCTCTTAGGTACCCATTCACCTTTTCTTTGCTCTTGTCAGATAAGTGTTTTAAGCCCAGTCTCTTAGTTACAAGAACAGCAAAACTACGGTCCGTGAAATTTTAGTTCAGACAAAAACATTTATATGCATGCTGCTAATGGCCATTAATATTCTCTTTGTAACACGCTCCTTGATTTAAAACAAGGAAAATGAATCTTCATCATTTAATATAGTTCTATGTCTTAAAGCTTCTGCTTTGACCCTGAGTAAAGACAAAAGACTCAAAGTTTATTTTGGGGTGGATTTGTACATGACTTCTCAGAAAATAACTTCTATGCTAATTAATAAAAACCAAAAATACTTTTAGTAAGAAGAAAAGCAGGGTGAATAGTTTACCAAAATGTGGCCCTTCAATACGTTCCATGGTTTTGCCCAAAAATATAAAGCAAAAATTATTCCCAGGAAACTTGGCATTAAATACTTAACTTTTAAAATTGCTAGCTTTATATGAACCAGAACATAACAGTGTTTATGAAATATCTTTAGAGACTACTTTCAATCAGCAAAGATTAGCTAGAGTGAGATAGTGCCATACATTTTGTGTAAATATATGTTTTTCCCCCTAGAGGAGCTCAAAATGCTATGAGGAAATTTAATCCTGTAGTATACTAAAGGACCCTATATTTATAGGCAGAAAACCTGAGTTTTAAATCCAAGTTTACCATTAGCTAGCTTTATGACCTTGAGAAGCTTAACTTCTCTAAGAATGAAGGATTGTGATAGAAGATCTCCAAGGTCATATCATGAGTTGTGATTTGGTGGTATCTAAATCAAAACCTACAAGTAACAGATTAAAGGAGGAGAGTAATAACAGATGGAAGAGATATAAAATGGAACAAATAAAATTAAAGGGGTAAATGGCATAGACTTCAAAAGCCAGGCAATAGGCAAGCAATCAAAGTTCGTGAAAAAATACTGCACCTTTAGGCATATTTTCAATGAAACTAATACCATCTTAGCTTCTTCTCTTGAAATTTCATAATGTATTTTCAGACTAGGGTAGTATTTTTAGATTTTTTTTAAATCTAAGTCAGCTCTAAAGACACAGTCTAGCTTACATTCCAATTATTATGAATTCTATGTTGAAAATTCCAAGGTCATAGTGTCATATCCTTTCTTTTATAATCTTTCTTTCTTATTTTCTTTCTTTTTTTGCTTTGAAGTCTAATACAAGAGAACCCAAAGTTGAGTACATGTAACTCTGTGGTGGGCAAGTTAATTACTGGGGTGAAAGAAGAAAACATTTGAGCTTCTAGCAATGTTTACTTCTATGTCTTTTTTTCCTAATTTACATTAAAAGCTTTATAATATTCATAATAATATAGAGTAGTACATATATAACAATTTTAATATATGATATACACAAATCATAAACACATGATTGAAAATTTTATAGTGATAGGGCTATGCAGAGAAACTAAAAACACTCCTGGGAGAAGTGCCTGCTATCAAAGATTTCTTCACTTCTGACATTTAATTATCAATATATCTATCTATCTGTATCTAGTTCATATATTTATGTTTTATCACAAAAGCTAAATATAGTCAATAAAGAAAATTTGGAGTATACAAAATTATGTAAGAGGAAAAGTAAATGATATAATCCCCATGTTTCACCACCAAAACACATACAAAATCACTGCTCATTCAATATCTTAATATCCTCTTGAGTCACCCCTGCATTGCCTTGGTGTGGGGTGCAAATGGAATAGTCCTGACCCACCCTGGTCCCTAGTACTTGCAGCCTTTTTCTTTCAAGATGCCTGAGGAAGTTCACCATGGAGAGGAGGAGGTGGAGACTTTTGTCTTTCAGGAAGAAATTGGCCAACTCATGTCTCTCATCATCAATACCTTCTATTCTGACAAGGAAATTTTTCTTTGGGAGTTGATCTCTAATGCTTCTGATGCCTTGAACAAGGTTTGCTATGAGAGCCTGACAGGCCCTTCCAAGTTGGACAGTAGTAAAGAGTTGAAAATTGACATCATCCCCAATCCTCATGTATGTACTCTGACTTTGGTGGACACAAGCACTGGCGTGACCAAGGCTGATCTCATAAATAATTTGGGAACCACTGCCAAGTCTGGTACTAAAGCATTTATGGAGGCTCTTCAGGCTGGTGCAGACATCTCCACGATTGGGCAGTTTGGTGTTGGCTTTTATTCTGCCTACCTGGTGGCAGAGAAAGGGGTTGTGGTCACAAAGCACAATGTTGACGAAAAATACACCTGGGAATCTTCTGCTGGAGGTTCCTTCATTCTATATGCTAACTATGGTGAGCCCACTGGCAGGGGTACGAAAGTGATCTTGCACCTTAAAGATGTCAGACAGAGTACTTAGAGGAGAGACACTCAAAGAAGTAGTGAAGAAACATTTGCAGTTCATAGGCTATCCCATACCCCTTTATTTGGAGAAGGAATGAAAAAAAGAAATCGATGATGATGAGGCAGAGGAAGAGAAATGTGAGAAAGAAGAGGAAGATAAAAATGATGAAGAGAAGCCCAAGATAGAAGATGTGGGCTCAGATGAGGAGAGTGACAACAGTAAGGATAAGAAAAAGAAAACCAAGAATATTAAGGAGAAATACATTGATCAGGAAGAGCCAAACAAGACCAAGCCCATTTGGACCAGAAACCCTCCTAACATCACCCAGGAGGAGTATGGAGAATTCTACAAGAGCCTCACTAATGACTGCAAAGACCACTTGACAGTCAAGCACTTCTCTGTAGAAAGTCAGTTTGAATTCAGGGCGTTGCTATTTATCCCTCACTGGGCTCCCGGGGACCTCTTTGAGAACTAGAAGAAAAAGAACAATATCAAATTCTATGTCTGCTATGCGATCATCATGGGCAGCTGTGATGAGTTGATACCAGAGTATCTCAACTTTATCCATGCTGTGGTTGACTCTGAGGATCTGCCCCTGAATATCTCCCAAGGAATGCTTCTGCAGAGCAAAAACTTGAAATTCATTCACACAAACATTGTTAAGAAGTGCCTTGAGCTCTTCTCTGAGTTGGCAGAAGACAAGAGGAACTACAAGAAATTCTACGAGGCATTCTCTAAAAATCTGAAGCTTCGAATACATGACTCCACTAACCAGCAACACCTTTATGAGTTGCTGGGCTATTATACCTCCCAGTCTGGAGATGAGATGACTTCTCTGTCACAGTATGTCTCTCACAAGAAGGAAACATAGAAGTCCATCTGTTGCATCACTGGTGAGAGCAAAGAGCAGGTGGCCAACTCTGATTTTGTGGAGTGAGTGAGGAAATGGGGCTTTGAAGTAGTATATGTGACTGAGCCCATTGATGAGTACTACATGCAGCAGCTCAAGTAGTTTGAGAAGAGCCTGGTCTCAGCTACCAAGGAGGTTCTGGAGCTACCTGTGGATGAAGAGGAGAAGAAGAAGATGCAGGAGAGCAAGGCAAAGTTTTAGAACCTCTACAAGCTCATGAAAGAAATCTTGGATGAGAAGGTGACAATCTCCAATAGGCTTGTGTCTTCACCCTGCTGCATTGTACCCAGTACCTATGGCTGGAGAGCCAACATGAAATGGATCATGAAAGCCCAGGCACTTTGGGACAACATCATGTACAATGGGCTACATGATGGCCAAAGAGCACCTGGAGATAAACTCCAACATTCCATTGTGGAGACACTGTGACAGATGGCTGAGGTGGACAAAAGTGACAAGACCGTCAAGGACCTGGGGTGCTGCTGTCTGAAACCGTGCTGCTCTCCTCTGGTTCCTCCCTTGAGGATCCCAGAGCCACTCCACCCACATCTACCGCATGATCAAGCTAGGCCTAAGCACTGATGAAGATGAAGTGACAGCAGAGGAACCCAGCACTGTTGTTCCTGATGAGCTCCCACCCCTTGAGGGTAATGAGGATGCATCGTGCATAGAAAAAGTAGATTAGGAGTTTATACCTGAAAACCTTGTGCCCTCTGTAGAGTGTCCCCATGGTTCCCACAGCAGTCTTGAGTGGCCCTCTTCCACTTGGCTTTCTCTGCTGATGTCTAGTTTTTTCTTTTCTCTCCTGTCCCTGCGTCTATGGCAGGAAACAAGGGCCTCAAGCCGCATTCCGTCCCTAATTTGACAAGGGGATTGGATGTTGTGTATTGTAGGGGTTTTTTTTTGTTTTTTTTTTTTTGTTCTGAGATTAAAGTATGCAAAATAAAGAGGATGCAGTTTTATACAAAAATATCTTAATATCATAAAAGTCTGTTGTAATTGTACGTGCCCAAGAAAAGTTCCATAAAGATAAAAAAAATTCCAAAACCATGATTGTTTCTTTGAAAAATTTAAAGAGTTTTTATAACATACTTTTAGTCTCTGTTAAAATATACTTTCAGAGAGTGAGAACTGCCTATTATTTAACTAGGTTAACATCCTAGTTTGAAATACATCTTAGGGATATTACTTAAGGGATGGTAATGAAGGGATAGTTTGTAATGAAGTGACTGTCTTTTTTAATTCTAGAAAAATGATCAGAACCAGGTTAAACAATAATTGAGGCAATTATTCTTTTTGTTTGTTTGTTTTTAGTTCCCCCCGCCCCGCCAAATATTAGGGGGATACAAATATTTTTGTTACACGGTTATCTTATATAATGCTTAAGTCGGGGCTTTTAGTGTACCACCACCAGAACAGTGTTCATCATACCCTGTGTACTTAATGTAACTCCTATGGCACCAAGTAGAACTTTCAACAGTTCTTTCTACATACAGTCTCTGAGCCTGGTTCCCAAATGTGCAAGGCTTTCGGTAATTCTGGTTGTGATTGTAGATGTTGTTGACATTGGCATCCCACACTCAGATATAATAAAGATATGTTGATGGAAGAGAATAGCTTCTCAGAATGACTTTTACTTGTACTTTTTGCACCTAGAAAAGTGGATGCGGTTCTCATTCTCCTTTATTCATGCATATATTTAGTGCAATATATATTTAAGTGAATCAAATATAAGAAAACACTATCACAGATATAATCTGGATATCCTGGACAACCTTTTCTCTCTGCATTTTACTTTCAAAATGTCTTGATTCACTATTTTCCATGGACTTTGCTATGTATCTTATTAGCATCCAATAAGCATGAAATTTACCCATCTGAGCTCTCTTGGGAATGGATGGATTTTAAAATTTGACTTGCTATTATATTTCAAAACTTTAGTTTGATTTGAAAGACACATATTCTAGAGGCTATTTGTTTTTTCTAAGATACTTGGGCTTTAGTAAGAATGAGGTGAACATGAGGAGAGCAGTGAAATCCCTAACTGGGGTGACAAGGCCAAATTGAAGCTGAGACTCTGAGCCGTGACTTTCATGGTTAGTGACTTTCAAAATAAAAAAGTTAAAGCTTTCTTTACAAATAACTGTGCAAAACTTTGAAAAGAAAATAAATTACTAAATACTTTAAGTATCTAAGTCTATTTCATAATTTTTTCTCTAAACATTAACAATTATTGCTTAAATCAATAATTCTTATATTATGTACTATTATTTTACGAAGTGAACTATAAATGTTCTATTGCTAATTAAATAACAGTCATCTTTCTCATTTTTCTGAAAACATTATTTTAATGGCATAATTTTCTAAATTTATATTTATCTCCTCCTTTGTTTCCTCATCTGTAAAATGGGGATAACAGTAAGCCTTGTCTCTTGCTCTTGTTGAAAAGATTAAATGGATCAGCAGAAGCAATGTGCTGAGCATAGTGACTATGTGTGTGCTCCAAATATATACATTTTTTTCTTAACCTGTTTTGACTTACCTGATTGGCCTGGGAAACAATAAAATTTACAAACCGGTATGAAATGAATAAAAATGGAATTAGGAGACAGCCATGCATCTTCGTTGAGCATTTTGTTTATTCCCATCAGCAACCGTGCCTGTGATATTAATTCTATATTTTTCACATATTATCAATTTGGGAATAAAATTGTCCCAATTGTATATAATTAAATTAAATGGATGGCTGATTCTCTGCCATGAGCAAAAAGGTTTAGACACTGTTTAAATTTCTCCTTAAATTTCCTTTTATTTGAAGAGTTTTTATTTTTGAGGGCACGCGTTTTTGAGGGTGATCCCAGGATCACCACAAAATCCTAAGTAAGGTTGGGAGTCGAAAGCTTTTCCATCAGCTGTCCTCAACTTTGAAGTTGTATACAATTTCTTCTCACTCCCTAGCAAAGTGTAAGGGTGGTCTTCCAGTCATATCTTTCTCCTCTGCCTCAGTTTCCCTGTCTTTCCATCCATTAATAGAGGAAGGAAAGACACATCTTGTTGACGGAGTGGAATGATCCTTCCCTAGCAGTGACAGCAATGTTTCCCGGTCCTTAATCAGAAAAGTTATTTTGGCTCCTTTTTTTATTTTGCACTGGGAATGCTTCATTTCAGATTCCTCATATCACATGTATCTTTGTTAAACAGCCACAAAACCCCAACTTGGTGCTCACGAATTCCTAAGCCACATGCTGTGAAAGGACATAAATCTCTTTCCATAAGAATAACATTTTTAAAATTTCAAATAACTTAAAAATAATTTAACTGATTTTAAAGTTTAATTTTTTTTGGCAGGGGTGTTAATTCCACTGCTGACAATTATTATGGGATCATGAGGTTTGACAAGTGCTGTCTCTCTCATATCTCTCTCTATCCCATTTTGTGGGCTCTCACATTCAGAAATATTTGACTACTAATACACACTCAGATTTTCCAGCCTCTCAGCTTAGTTTTCAATAAAAATTACAGAAAAAAAGTTTTAAAAGGAGAGAGAGAGAATAGCTGAGAGAATAGCTAAGATAGTCTTAAATAGTTTAAAATTAGGTCTTGGGCATATTGGTCACTGTTTATTTTTATGGTTATGAGATCCTTGTCTTATTCAATGTAGTGAAAATCCAATACCTTTAGGCAGTTGGCCCAGGTTTGATTTTTAGGCATTTTGATTTATAAATTGAATTCCATGTAACCTTTACAGGATTCCCAACTCCATTATCATGTTATTACTTTTGCAATGTGTTTTGAGCACTGCCAGTGTGTTTAGAATTGAAAAGCCTATTAAAGTGGGCCTATTCCCACAATGGTCTAAACATTTTAACTGAACTTTTTATTTTTCCACCTCTGCACATTTTGAAAATATTGCTGTATATTATTTTTCCTAAACAGATAGAAGTTCCATTCAAAGTAAGTGTTATTTGAGAGTTTTCATTCGCTAGTGTTAGTAGACTCTGGATAAGGCTCCTTGGCGGTCCTTAGGCAGTCTAAGGTGACAGCCATCATCCCATTATCATGCCTTTCAAAATGTTTGGGTCATATTACAAGAAATAATCTTCAAAGTATCTTTATTTTCCTCTAATATCTGTATATGGAAAACAGCTATTTTTATGTTCAAACTCATAAATTTTCTTGTTGATCTAACTTCATATTTTCTGATGAATGTGTCCACCTGAATGCCTTATGGCTTTCTTAAAATTAAGAGGCCAGAAACCAGAATAAATGTCTTTGTCTTTCAAGTGTTTCCTTCTTTTAACTTTCCTAATAATTGAAGATGATGCTCCAGTTGTTCATTTCCCAGGGAAGCATCCAAGAGTCACTTTAAGGTGATTATCTTTTTATCTTCAAGTTCACTGAATCATTGAATCCTTCTCCTGATTTCAGGCCTGCAAGACTATTATGCCTGAGATTTTGACTATATAATAATAGATTCAAGATATCCAAGGTTTAGTTATAATTTGCATGTCATTCACTTAACTAAGAAGAACAGAATTTTATACTGACTTTCAGTTTCCATTTTGTCATATTAGACTTGTCAAATTTGGGAAAACTATTACTTAGGCTTCACCTAGAACTATTTAGGTTGATTTTAAAAACTGATGTATTCAAACCTATTATGGCACATGTTTATTTCTGATTTTTCACTCCATAGCTCAATCCTACAACCAGGTGTCAATAAATTTGGAAGCAGTTTGTGAGTCTATTAGATTGCAAAAGTGAGACAATGATAAAAACAGAATATTTCTAGTCACTATTTGATAACTTAAAAACTTGATGGTGATGTTTGTTTTACCTGTTAAAACTAAAAGAATAGTTCTGTCATTGTTTTTACACTGACAGTAATTAACCATTGAGCCATGCTTGACCTTTATTAAGTGATTAGTTGAAATAAGCAGAAAGCACTTTGCAGTTCTGAATTGGTACTTTTGGGATGAATAGTAGAGGAATGCCCATGATTAATGAGGATGATCCTGACAATTATAGCTCACTATTTGTTCACATTCCAGTGTTAAAGTAACACTTAAAATTTTAATTATATCTTCACACAGATAAACTTTAACCATTTCTTCCTTCCTGTTGTGTATTTTTAAATGAAGGAAGCTTTGTGGAAGTTGCTGAAATTTAAAGAAAATATAGAAGCAAGATTAAGAAGTAATCATTCCCTGATAAATATATTTTGGTCAACATGTAACATTACTAAAAATTCATAAGATTGTGGTCGAGTAGGGAAATTAGCTTAATATTCAAAACCATTATTTAGTTCATGATTAGAAACATTCCTTTGTGACCAATTTGCTTTTGAACATTTCATATAGTGGCAGAAGCAAAATTTTAACATTCCTAAAATCTTGCCAAATAATTTGAAGAGGCATAAGTGACAAAAATTAATCTAAAAATCAAAAGTAGGAATAATTAATAGAAATTCGAAGAGCTCATAAAGGCTATAAAACTATTCCAGCGTTTTGCTAAAATTATCCAGTCTCCTCAGCCCTATTCCACTAATAGTGTGTTTTAATAAATAGACAAAAGTGCTTAAAGACATATGCAAATTTTCCTTTCATCATCCCTATGATTTGCAAACATTATTATCACCTTTACTCCTCCTGAAACACACCCACAGATCATACCTACATGTGAGCACTGAATTCAAACCTCAAGGCATGTATGTCACAAGAATTCCTAAGAATTGTGCTCTGCTAGACTTTGGAGTTGGATGGAAATACAGGAAATAATCTATTAATAAGAGATTTAAACAAATTGATTATCCCCTTGTGTTGAATAATGGGAGGGAAGGGAGTGACCCAACAGCATTATAGAGCAGAGAAACAGGGGGTTAGAAGGTAAAAAGTAGGGAGGTAAGAAGTACAGCATGTCTGGGGTGAAGTTTTAGCCCCCCTGTGTGTTAGTTTCCTGGGGATGTCTTAGGAAAGTACCACAGGATCGGGAGCTAAACAATGGAAATTTATTCTTTTATAGTCTTGTTACCAAAAGTTTGGCACTTGTCCCCGAGGCCCCATCAGAAGAACGAGGACAAGTGGTTTGAGAAGGAAAGAGAAGTTTATTAATTTGCCAGCAAATGAGGAGGTTAGAGACGACTGTCTTAAAATGCGGTTGCAATGGCCAATGTTTTACTCCATAATGACAGAGTCTAGAGAACCATGGGACAGGCAACTTTGGTGAAAAGTAGTCTCTTCCCCCGAAAATGCTGTTGGAGCCCACGTGGCATGAATCAGTGTAACTAAGCCTGTGATTCTCAGCATCCCTTTATCCTCTTTAATATTATCTGAGTCACTGAACTAACGTCTCATTACACCTGTATAAGAAATACCATTTCCTCTCTCGAGGTTAGCTTCTGATTTAAATGAAAGTACATTATCTGAATAGTTGAATCAAAAAATATACAACTAAATCCCATTTCAGTGTGATCTGTATTTCTCAGTGTTTTAACAGGCCAACAGCTTCCTGTGAAAATTGCTTCATTCAAGTGTTTTCCTCAGAATTTGTACATGATTTTGTTTGAAACAAATGACAATAAAAACTTTGTTGAAAACTGCACTTAATTTACATCATTATGTCAGTTATTTTCCTTCACAAATATCAATCCAAACAAGCTAGGTTTCTCAGCAATGAGGTAGTGAAGAAAATAACACATTATATGCAGATTGTACAGCCAGTAACAGATTGGGTGCTATAGAAGATTAAAATACACATGCACACAACAAAAACTAGGAAATAACACTGAATTTGAAAATTTCAAAATATAATGTATATATCAAGAGATAACTTCAAGAAATATCTAGAGACACGCAAAAAATAATATGTAATCAATTCAATGTATGCTGCAGATGTGAACTGCTTTCTGGATTTCCAGGCTCTAATAAAAATCATGGGCTGTGTTAATCAGAAGTGTCATGGAAGAGATGAAACTTGAGCTATGCCTTGAGCAAAGCGGAAAATTTAATTTGCAGAAAAGAGATTACAGAGGGTTCGGATCCTTAATGCTAGGGTTAGGAGGGTATGCAAGGCAGAAGGGAGGTGACTCCAAGTAGAAGGTGCTTCATTCTGAGTCACAATATGTGTCATAATAAAAGATAAGGTGAAATGATAATATCAGGCCATTTGCTATCCCAGGACCTAATTCAGGATTCTATGTTTCATTAAGTCATCATGTTTCCTTAGTCTCTTTCAATCTACAGCAGTTTCTCAGTCTTTTGTTGTTTTTCATGACCTTGACATTTTAAAGAGCCATAGCCAGCTTTACTTTCTCCTTGAAAAGTCTTATAACAAAGAATTTTATTTATCATGTACCAGGAAAAAATCACAATCATTTTATAAGCATTGTTTATTTTTTAAAAATTGCTACCAAATTTCATGGTTTGAGCAGCAGAGAATAGTACTTTCTAATGTACGGCTTAATGCCTTCAACTATGTAAAGTGAAAATTCTTACCTATAGGCCATCTCAGTATCCTTCCATTTCTAGAGGAATATGTGGGGCCCCAGTCAGCTTGGGCAGCTGTAACAAAATACCACAGACTGGGCGGCCTGAGCAACAGATATCTATTTTCTCATAGTTCTGGATGCTAGAAGTACAAGATGAAGGTGCCAGCATTCTAAGTTTCTGGTGAGGGTTCTCTTTTTGGCTTGCAGACATCCACCTTTTGACTGTGTCCTCACATGACACGGAGTGGAGTTGAGGAGGGGGATCTATCTATCTATAAAGAGAGAGAGTGGGAGAGAGAGAGAGAGAGAGAGAGAGAGAGAGAGAGAGAGAGAGAGAGAGAGAGAGAGAGAGAGAGAGAGCATGGTGGTTACCCAGCTAGGAATAATATCCGATGTCCCAATTACAATGGCAAATGGTACAACAGAGACTCTGCCACAGCACTTTGCATGGGTATCAGAGCATCACAGCTTACTGCTATGAGATGCTACCTTCTGGATCTCAGCCAATGTTGTCTCTGAAATCTGCGTGTGTCTCTGTGACTCTTTACCATCCCTATAAGAATAAATTCTTAATGCCCTTTCCTTAATTTGACTCTCCTCTGAATCATAGTCTTACACAGGTGCAGCTCATTATCAGGACCGAGGTCACATGCCTGAATCTAGCTGAAAAGATGGTGAAAAAGTAAATTTCTGACATTGAGGTGATGGGACTCAGATGGTGAAAAATTCCTCCCAATAGGAAGGGTATTCTAAACACTCCGAGTGATCATCAGTCTTGTAGAAATGTTCACTTCACATTCCATCCTGTGTACAACAACCACACTTTACTGATTTATTTCTCTTAATAATGGTCACCTTGGTTGACTTCACCTCCCTGTTTCAATAAATAACTTGTCAGTGGACAATCTCTTGCTCTGGGATATATCTGGGTTACAAATGCTTACCATTCATAATACCTTATTTTATTATTAATAAATACTGCTAAACTTTTCTTGAGTATGTCTGTACCAACACTGAGTGTGGATACCAGTTTTTTTAAACACTTGCCAAATATTTTTATTATCTTGTATGAAGTGTTTTCTAATTGTTGTATTAATTGTATATCTCTGGTTATTGGTGAGGTTGAGCATCTCTTCATATACATTTTAGATATTTGGGTTACTTCCTTTAAGTTTTTATTTATATTTGCTTTTTTTTTTCCTATTGGATTTCTTATTTTCCTTTCGTTAATTTATAGGAGTTCCTGGTATAGTATTTTAGAAATCAATCCTTTGTTTTCCTAAGAATTTGCAAGTATTTTATCCCCATGTTTTATCACATTTATAACTTTGTTTGAGATGTTTTGTTTAAGAAAAATCTTTAATTTTGATGTTTGACTTTTTTACCTTATGCATTGTCATTTTGGGGTCTTGTTTAAGATTACAAAGCAAGTCCCCTATTTCTGTCTTTATTAGTTTTATCTTTATTTTTCTTTAGAATTTTGCCTTTTACATTTGTTTATTAAAGCCATTAGTTGTTCTGTTATGGAGAGAGCCAGGCATTCGACTTTATTTTTCTCCATATGGAGTCAGTTCTCTCAATGCCATCTACTACACTACCTCCCTCTGATTTGTGGTGTCACCTTTTTTATTTTTTAGTTTTCTAGGATGTTCAACTTCTTCTAGTGTATGAACCTCCCTTAGTATTACATAGTTATTATTTTAAAAATTATTTCTAGGGCTCTGTAGAATATCTTGATCTCTTATTGGGTAAGTTCTTCATCTCTTCTTATTTTTCAGAATTGACATCCCCACTCATAGATCTTTATTTTTTTCAAATAAATCTTAATAACTTGTTAGCTTTCTCAGAAATTTACTGTTCTTTTTATTTAGAATTGTATTTATAGACTAATTCAGATAGCATTGTTAATCTATTCATGAACATAATATTTTGCTCTTTGAGTTTTAAAAGTTTCTTTTTAATGGTCATAGGCAATTTTTGTTCAGATAATAGCCAATAAGATATTTAATAGTTTTATCTATGTCGTGAGTAATATCTAAATTTCTATTTGATAATGTATTGATATGGGGAAATATTGGATTTTATCAAGTTGAGTTTTATCTGGCAAATGTTGCTTTCTATAGAGTTTTTTACGTAGGTGATCAGATCATCTGAAAACTATAATTTCGTGTTCTTAACTGCACTCAAGAATTGAGAAAATTGATTTTTGAAATATTTGTCTCATTCTAACTTAAAGGGAAAATCAAAGTTTTTCCACTTTATGTGATGTGTGCTATAAATTTTGACATGTAGTTTTTTTCAAGTTAAATAAGTTCCTTTCTATTCCTAGTGTATCACAAATCTGTTTTAATAGAGTTTGTTATTTATTCTTAATTTATTGGGATACTTCATGAGATTTAAAAAAAAATTTTAGTCCATTCATATAAGAAAGTCTATTTCTATATTTGTTGAAACAAAACCATCCTTGAATTGCTAGAATAAGCTGTACCTAATTATGATGTATAATTTTAATGTACATTTTTAAATAACTTAGCTAATATTTAGAGTTTTTCCTTTTATGTATATAAAATAGGACTCTCATTTTCTTTTATTGTCTTTACACAATTTTGAAATAAAGCTTGCATTAACTTTTTCAAAGCTTTCCATTTATTAAAATCTGGAACAACTAGTATAATACAGAGATTATTGATAATGCGGAAGAATTGTCTAGTAAGGCCATCTGAGCCCAGGGATTTGGAGTATCACTGATTTGCATTTTAATTTTTTTGAAGGAGGTGTCATTGCTTACTTACGTAATATGAAAATTTATTATGGTATCTACCTATCGATACCTCCCACATCTATTTTGGCATTCTTGAATTTATTTTTATTTTCTGACTGAGTACTGCCTCTAAGAAGACTTTTTAAAAATTTTTTTCAGGACCATGTGTTCTCTGAGGCCTTGTATGGCTGAAAATATCTTTATTTAATTTTCAATTTTAAAGACCATATTAGCAATACATACAATTTGAGGTCCGAAGTTCTATTTCTTTAGTTTCAAAACCATTATTTGATTGCTTTTGTTGTATTCAATATTTCTGTAAGTCGCCTGAACTCACTCTGATTCATCTTATTTTAAGGTCACTTGCTCTTTCAGGAAGCTTTTATAATTTTTTTCACACTTTGAAATTATTAAATTTTACTACATTGTAGCAGAGGATTTCTTTATCTTTTCTATCTACTTTAATTGATATCTTATGATGCCTTTTATCTGAAGTCTTCTATTTTTCTTTAATTATGGCAAATTATCAATCATTATTTCTTAAAATATTTCCTCTTCTCTATACATTTCTTTTCTTTAAAGCACTCCTGCTGTAAGTATATTGATATTTCCTCATCTATACCTCTCAACTAAAAAAAATTAAAATTTTCACATTTTCTTGCTCCCTGAAGCCTTCTGAAAGTGTCTTCTGACCTGTTGTTACAGCTCACTGTTCAGTCTTTGGATGTAGCTTTTCTGCTCTTCAACCTACTTACTAAGTTCTTTCTTTTATATTATATTATATTTCTGTTATGCTTTTCAACCCTAGTATTTCCTATTGGTTCCTCTATATAATTGCTTTTCATATTTCATGTAATTACTGTTATCTCTTATCTCCTTGAAGACATCTCTTTTTATTAATTTGGCATTTCTTTTTATTTTTGATTATTAGGTTTTCTTCCTCTGATAGTTTGTTTAGTTAGTTTTCTTTTTAAATAATGATTGGATTTTTCAGTGATTTTTATTTTTTTCTCAAAGTTTATAGCAGTAATCCGAGCTGGCTACAGGTATTTTCCTTTGCAGATAGGGATGGCGAATGCTAATGAGCAGACACTCAGGTGATCTCCTACTTGTGAGTTTAGGAATATGGAAAGGGGTGGGACATGGCTTTGACAAAGAGTCTGCCTTTATGGTAGGGCTTGACTGCTCTCCTTTTGCTCACACTTCACAAGACTATTAGGCCTCAGGGAATTTCCTTGAATCTCCCCATTGACATGCTAGTTACTTGATTTACCTAGAATTCAGGATGGGGCTGGGGCCTGAAGCTATTGGCAGGAACAGAATGTCTGCATGCAAATGTTGTTATCTATCCCATCCCAGCCAGTTAGAGCCCCACACTGATGCTGCCACGTTACCTAGTCTGGGCTGGGCTGCTGACATTGCTGTTTGTCTGCTTCTCTTGGGAAATAGTTAGGAATCCACCCAAACATTTTAAAGAGAAAAAAAGAGCTCAACTAAAAAATTCTTCTTCATACCCAGACTGTTCGCCCAAACTGTTTTACGCTCTTGTACATCAAAATTTTCTGTCTTAAAGTTTTCTTGCTGTTTTAAAATATTATTCTTAGAATTATAAACATATTACTTGATTCTGTACATCTTTGGTTTTGGGTTCAGGAAAAGGCACCAGCTGCCTTTGTTTGTTCACTATCTTATCAAGGACCCTTAATTTCATTTTCTTCATTTAATTTTGGGGGATGGTGATGCTGGTTACTGGTTACTGACTATTCTATTGGGACCTGCTTGTCCATCTTTCAGTTTTTCTTCTTAGGTTATGTTTTGGCAACACGATTACCAGAAGATCATTTATAATGCTTTTCTATATTATATATTCATATTCTTGTGTTCTTTTATTCTGTGCATCCAAAACCCCCCAAAGAAAATCCTTTCTCAGATTTTAGATTGATTTTGTATTTCATGACAGTGATTTCAAGGTTCATGGATTGAATCATAATTTCAGCTGTTTCAAAGTCACGAATCAGTATTACCAAGGTGTATCTGAAGAATTGAAACACTTTTCATTGCAAATCTAAGTGATAATATGGGCCTCAGGATTGCCCTGGAATATGTATGAGAACCAACCATTTAGGAACAAATATTCTGGCTGATAACAGACAGCCAGCCAAACGCAGCCCCTGATAAAGATAAATAACCTGTACTCAGGGAAATTTTTTGCATCATTAAACATGGTGAGCATATTAGCTAGCAGGGGGTGGAGCCGAGTCCCCAAAGAGATAAATCTAAATTATGTGCGCTGCAGTGATCATAACAGTAAGGCACCGTCTTGGCTAACTAGCTGACATCAATGGGGAAGGGAATTTCAGATTTAAATGAACCAAACTAAAAAGCATTTCAGTGCACATACAGATTAATTGGAGCATATTCATGAACTTTTCAGCCCTATTATGACTTTTTTTTTTTTTGACTGGCGCCAAGTACAAAGAGCTTAGAATTTTCCTGTCAAATCTTGCATCTTTGTTTCTTCTTTTCACTTTCTTATGCCGCTTGATTAATTACTCCCCAATTTGCTCTCCATTAATCTCCCTCCTACATGGTTGTATCAGGACTTGCCAAATCTCTTTTCTGTATGTGCGACTAAGATGGAGAATATAAGTTCAGTGACACTTCTCTTAAATGAGTCAATGAAGTAGTCATTTGTTAACACTGTACTTTTGAAACACAGAAAATTCCAAATTTAAAGATAAGAAGTGCTGTTAATTGTTCCAGAAAAAAAATCTTGGTGATAATATGACCAGTCTGAAAGTTCTAGGAAAGCCTTTTGATGACCAAATTTGATTTTGTTATTCTATGTTATTTGTGTTGGACAATCTTTCCGTGATATGATACCTATGTCTATATTCAAAGGGTCACATATCTGATTTTCTTTCATTCAGTTTTTTTTTGTACTGCTAGAAAGTTGCAGCACTATATTGGCAAACAGAGAAGGAAAACACTATTGATTTGTGAGGGTAAATTATCCAATATTTAAAGATAGAGTTTTCCGTATTTTAAATAAAGACATTTAAATGAACTCCTGCTAGACTGTAAGAGATAAGTGATCAGGTCTGTTTTATTCATACTCATTGTCCCAACGTACAGCACAATCATGGAATAGATAGGTACTCAACAAATATTTGTTGAATAGATGAATAATTTTCAAAGAGGGATTTTTTTGTCTATAAGGAATAATTTATGTAAATTGGAGATAGTGAGTAGCATAGCAGTTAAAATTGACTTATAATTTTTACCAGAGAGAAAACTATTAATACTTACAGCAGACTCCACTAAATCATTTCTCACTGATTGCCTTTTCACATGTTTATGGCTATGCCACTCATGTTCATTATTAAGGTTTATTTATTAAAAGCAAATTACAAAAATAGCCAATCATAGGAAGATCTCTGGAGACAATCTGAGTTTAAATTGCATTTCGACTATTTACTGTAGAATGATTTCAGTGGATCCTTTAACCTCTTTTTGTCTCATTTGACTCTTCTTCAAATGGGTTGCAGGATACCTACCACCTGGCATTGCAAAGGTCAAATGAAGCAACTAACGCATGCAGTGGCACTTAGCGTAATACATAGAACGTATGTGCTCCCCACCATTTCCTCCTCCTCCTGCTTCCCTGCTCTCCCAAGTGCAAGGCATTTCCTAAATTATAATGTTTTATTTAGAATGATAACAGTTCCCATAGATAATTAATAATAATTAATATTTCTATAATTAATTATTTTTTATTTTAAAAGATGCCAGAAATGCAGCTATTTATAACAATACTAAAGCATAAATCAAGAGCCTGCAGCCCTGAAAATAAATAAGATTTAATGCATAACTTTTCTAGCTAATCTTTTTCTAGAAGTGACAACTTAATCTATTCTTATTTTCTCCTCATTACTGAATGGGTGGCTTCTTTCTGATTCACCAGGAATCTGTTACAATCAGTTCATGATCCCAGTGAGATCCTCGGTCTCTGGTAGTTTCTCTTTTACCTTTCTGATCTAGTGTAATTTTTGTATGTCTCAACAATAGAGGCGTGTTAAGGGAAGGTGTTAGTTTATGCTCTCCTACTCCCTACAAAATGGGAAATATTAACAGTGTTCTTGGCTTTTCCCCTTGTACTTACTTCTAATTAAAAAAAAATCCCCATTCACTGCCCCGCTGCCTTTAACTCTCATTTTCCCTGGTGCAAGAACATACTCATATGAGAAGGAAACTAACCAAGTTGCTCCCCTGCCTTTGTAGCAACACTGCTCTTCCTTTTCTTTTCTTTCGCTTTTTTCTTTTCTTTTCTTTTTTCTTTTTTTTTCACTTTTAGAGACAGAGCCCTACTCTGTTGCTCAGGCTGTAGTGCAGTGGTGGAATCACAGTTCATTGCAGCTTCAAACTTCTGGGCTCAAGCTATCCTCCCACTTCAGCCTCCTGAGTAACTGGGGCTATAGGGTACAAGCGTATGCCACCATGCCTAGCTATTTTTTTTAAAATTTTTTTTAGAGATGGGGGAATGCGGGGATGTCTCACTATGTTGCCCAGGCTGGTCTCAAATTCCTGGCCTAAAGAAATTCTCCTGCCTCAGCCTCCTGAGTTGCTGGGACTACAGGCATGCGCCGCCTCACCTGGCACCACCACTTCTCTTTCTAACCTGACAATTTCCTACCAGATTCTCCTGTAGGGTAATCAAATCAAATATTTTAAAACACTATTTTACCTATCTAGGCCATTAAATAGAAGGTGAAAGAGGTTTGCTTTAAAATCAGAAGGGTCAATTTAGAGGAAAAGGGAATGGAAAATTATCAAATGAAATTATTGTGACTCAGTTACATTGCTCTGTCTACATGTACTCTGAATAAAATGTCTAGTTCAGCTCCTTATTTATCCAAATAAATTTTGTAAAGGAATTATATTTATTCGAATAGTTTTTTTCCCCCTTTAGCCTTGGTCTCAAGAGACTTAACCTAAGTATAATAAGACTAGAGATTCAGCACAGGAAATGATTATTAGCGAGGTAAATTTCATGGGTGATGGGAGTGAATTTTGAATTCACTGAGTGAATAGCTCAGTCCCATGCAGGCTATCTTAGGGCTATCTATTTAATACCCAGTTCCAGAATCACATGAGAGAAGTACCCATCTTTTGGGTTCTCAGTTTAGAACCAAGTTCTTCGACTGGCTCCTTGCATCTAATTATTCCCACTTTTGAACCTCTTTATTGCCTATGGCTCGTCTCATTCTAGTGTTACCCTGTGTGAGAGACTTGACGTCAATGTCCATTGATGGTGATCCTGATTCTTCTCCACCTCCTCACTCATCCCCTGGGGTTCCTGGGGACAAACACCTTCCTAGGGCTCAGCTTGGGACTTATTTTGGTTCAGACACCAGAACTGGATGGTGGTGATTCAGAAAGAGATAATGCTCTATCTTTCTCTGTAGCAGAGCTGTAAGAAAAGCATGTAAAAAGTTTTCTCCCTCACAGAATACTATTTATAAATTAGGATTGCATGTGGTGTGCTGGTGGAGTCAGGGAGACTTTTGGTCTCTTTATGCATATTGTTTAATACCCCAGTCTTAAATAACCACTTGAAAAACACATTTCTTATATTTTCACTATAAAAGCCTCTGAAAGAACCACCAACTGAGTTACATTCTCATGGGGTAACTCCTTGCATAATAGACATGAATCAACTCTGCTATCACTAGATTGTTTTTGACAAATATTTGTCATAAATTACTCTTTTTTATTGTTTACCTCATCCTTAATTTACTCCTTTGTTGTCATTATGCTCCTTTTCCCTCTATTCCAGTAGGGGCTCTGCAGAATATTTTTTTATGTAAAACAAGTTTTCTTCCTTAAAGAAAGAAAGAGTACAGAACAATGGACACATTCAGATATTTGTGTGGTTTAAACATTGCATAACTCTGGGGCAAAGTCTGTGTAGTCAGTCAGGTCTGGGTTGAAATCTCACTGCAGAGAGAGATTAAATAATGTAATTAGAGTTGGTTTGCTTGAATCAGGTTCCAAACATTGTTCACACATTGCACTTGGTTTTGGTTGTCTCAAGAAATTCTTCGAATGCATAATCTTTAATTTATAAAGCAGTTCTATCTGTCTTCCTCTTTTTAAAAAGCTACTTGCCAACTAACACAATGTATGCACTATGGTTAGTGTAATACCTAGTGCAGAGTGAGCACTCAATATGGTAGCTATTATTATTGTTTTTATGACATCTCAGAATATCAACTACACTTGCTTTGAAACTTGTTGTACTTCATGAATCTGAGGATAGGTGTCTTTCAACAACTCTGGAAAAATTTCAGTCATTATCTCTTCAAATATTATGTCACTTTCATTCTTTCTATTGCTTCCCTTTAAAGTTCTGATGGCTGAGTGTGAGACATGCTCATTGTATCCTTCATTTTATTCTTAAGCTGTATTTCATGTCTTTCAATTTGATCTCTTTGTGCTGCATTGGGTAAATTTCATCTGCTCTAGCTTCCAGTTCACTAATTGCTCATTTCTGTCTAATCTACTATCATATCCTGTTTTTATGTTATAATTTTCTAATTTCAATTATATTTTAGATTTCTAGATGTCTTATTTAATTTTTCAAATTGTTCCAGTGATTTTTGATAACTGCTATTTCTTTACTTATGTTTTCGATTCTTTTCTTTACACATATTAAATATACTTATTTTCCAGTATGTATTTTATAATACCAATATTTGTATTTCTTTTTGTGCCTAGTTTTGTGAATTGTTGTTTCTGTTTACTCTTGTTCATGGTACCTTGTTTAATCATGTATTTGCCCTTTTTTTTTGAGACCTTCTGTTTACTGTATCTGTGGGAATTATTTGAAGAATGTATTTTTGTTACTTTCCACCTGAGAGTATTTCTATTTGTGTGCTTTACTATTTTTTTGTTTCAGGAAATTATTGGGGTACAGATATTTTGGTTTAAGTTAAATATTAACTTGGGTTTTATTTCTTTAGACCTTGTGGATAGAATCAACATAAACACCAAAATCCACGTAAAGACTAGTTCGTGATCACAATTTCTTATGGGAGAGTTTTTTCTTCTATTCAGAACCAAAACAAAAAGAGGTAATTTTCCTTGTTCTCTTTCTCTGATGGTTAGATTTAAAGTTTATTCTTTCCTTGGTTTCCATATTTACTGAGGGGAGGCCTTCTTACTTTTGTCCTCTGTGGCCCCTTTAGTACTGATACCTCAGAGCAGTGGTTCTCAACCCAGGGTGATCTTGCCCCCCAGGGAACATTTGGCAAAGACTGGGGACAATTTTGGTTATTACAACTAGGGGGAGGTAGAAGGTGCTCCTGGCATCTAGTGGGGAGAAGCCAGGGATGCTCCTAAATATCCTACAATGTACAAGACAATCCCAACAAAGAATATTCTAGTTCCCAGGCTGAGAAACCGTATTCTAGGTCAAACAGGATAGGTAAGTGCTCTCAGGGTAGCCAGTAGCTTTAGCTTACTCCCTTGGATTCTTCTGCTTTGTTCTAGCCTTAGGGGACTTATTTCCTTTCTGGAAAGTTTATTCATGCACTAAAATAACTTCAAAATTATTTAAATCACATTTAAATACATTTAGTATTTAGAGTATCTTGCCTATCATTTTGCTTGAGCTAATTCTCTCACTCTTCTCTAAGAGCCACGAGTGGTCTACTGTCTGGTTGCATGATACTTTGATTAGTTGCTAGTTACGGACTTTAAGACAGTTTTTAATCATTTGCTACTACAAACAATGCTCCAGTGAGTGGCACTTTGTGTATATGAGCACACATCTGTAGAATAAGCACCTAGAAATATAAATGCTGGGTATGTGCATTTAAAATTTGAATAAATTTTTACCATATTTTGCATATAAGATTTATCAGTTTACACTTTCACAAGCCTTATGAGAGTAACTTCTCCTTACACAGGTTTAAATACAAACTGATGGTTAAAAAATGAAACTTATGGTACACAAATATAGAAAGAATGAACCTTCAGGTAATTATCTGTCAAATTCAACAATATTCAAGATTTTGCCATATTTGTTTCAGTGGTCTTCCTCCTCCCATTTTTTTCTTTTTTTCCTTTTACATTGCTGGAGTAGTTAAAAAAGATCCAGATATCATTTCATTTCATCTTCGGCAAGAATCTCTAAAACATGGCAGAATCCCACACTCTGAATGTGTCTGTTTGTTTCCTTGTGTAATTTAACTTGTTTATCTATCCCCTGTGGAGAAAAATTAACACTTGATACTTGATTAGATTCAGGCTTAACATTTTGGCAACATTTTGTAGATAATACTTTATATTGTTTCAAAGCAAGAGACACATAATATTTGCTCTTGCCACTTTCTGTGATGATTAGACTGATGATCAGTGGATTAAAGTGGTCACAGTCTGCTTGCTCTGTTGCAAAGTTCCCCATTTACCTTTTACCAAATAGCTTTATCCATGTGATCATTGCCTGAATTAATTATTTTATGAGTTTGCAGAATGGTGATTTAGAAAAAATTCTACCTTTTGCTCCACACTTATGAATTAGAATTCTTCAGTAAAGAATGACTTTCCCCCACCAATTAGGGCTAATTAATTTTCCTGAAGTATATCTCATACAGGAAAGGCACGATAAATTATTTCCTTTTAACTACCCTGTTTTTAGAAAAAGGATTTGGAGCCCTCGTTATTTCCAGTAGGATTCTATTACTTTTGCTTAAATATTAATTGTTTTTCTCTCTCTCTCTTTTGAGGGAGCTGCCAATATAAACTCTTGAGTTTATATGTTTTGTGTTCTTCCATCATTTGCATTCATTATTCTCTTTCAAGCTCAAATTGTCACATATTGGGCAATTGTATCCCCTTCATATTGGCTCCTGTGACCCTCTAACATGGCCCAGTTAGTATTGATAGTTTCACCGCTTTCTGGCACACCAGATGTCTCAGGTACATCTTAGGTACTTTATTCCTCAGACTCAGAATCAGCTATTATTCATTGCAATTTTTATTTTTATTTCTCTTTTTGAGAAGGTTATTACCTTGTCATAAATTTGAGAAACATTTTTATTTTTTTTCTAAACTGGTTATTTGTCTATTTTCCCCCTAAAGAGTTGTTTTTTTCTAATTGATTTATAGGCAGTGCTTTTTACAGTAGAGGATTATCCTGTGTCTCTGATACGAATTGCAAATATTAGCCACATTTACTGTTTGTCATTTGATTATTTATGGTGTTTTTATGCCACATATTTTTAATATAATAAAGTTTGTCAATTTTTTTCTTTTATGACATCTTGTTTTAATTCATATTTAACATATCTTTTCTCAATCTTGGGTTATAAAAATATTTTTTCTCAATATTTTGGGGGCTTCATTTTTTAATCTTTTAATAATCTTTGATCATCTGGAATTTATCTTTGTGTAAGGTGTGAGATATGAATCCAATTTATTTTTTCCATATGGCTGAAAAGTTATCTACACACCAGTTATTGAATAATCCATCTTTTTCTCACTGATTTGAAATATTGAATTTATCGCTGAAATCTGTTATTGAATTCTATTTGAATTCACTGTTCTGTCCTGTTCATACAACAGTAGTGTATCACTTTATAACATTTTATTATTTAAAAGATACTGTTTTGCAGAATTTTCATAGATAATTCTGCTTAATAACTTGTCCATTTCAGTTTACCTGTTTCCAAAAGAAATGTGTTGGCACTTTTTGTTGAGATTAAATTAAATTTATAAATAAGCCAGAGAAGAATGGATATCTTTGTGATATTGTCTTCTTATCTAAAACATGGTATGGTTTTCTACTCTCCAATTATTTAGGCTTTTTCTGTCACTTAAGAGTATTTACAATTTTTCTCTATATAGAACATATAGAATTTTCCCATTACTTTGGTCTTAGTTTTGGCATGGGCTCAACTGCTATTACAAACTAACAAACAAAACAAATAAGTTTATTTTTACATAACAATGCAGCATTTCAGAAGTGAGTGGTCCTATGGCCCATTGAATTTTTCGGAGACTCAGGTGGCTTTTCTCTTTTTGCTCCGCTATTCTACAGGGTGCTTTGTTCTTGTGGTAAAATTTAGTTTACTAGCATTGCATCCACATTCCAGTCTACTGGGAGAGGAAAGAGTAGTCCAGATGCTTTAAGGAGATGAGCAGGTTGCCTATTTTGCCCACGTTTACTGGCCTCCAAAATATGGCACACCTGGCTGCAAGACAGACTTGGGCACAGAGTGTCCAGGTGGGGCACACATACATCTAAAGCACAGAGAGTTCTGCTATTCAAAATAGAAGAGGAGAATGAATACTAGGGCGGGGGACAACTAATAATATTTGTAATTTTGTCTTTTTGCTTGCTATTGAAAATAGATTCTTTTTTTCCATTCTATTAATAGCTTCTAAATGAATGTTGTTTTCAATATGAAGGTTATATTCTGCCAATTTCCCCCAGTCATCTCTACATTTAATTATTTTATGTTTTACAATAGAATTCATTTTCTTGAATTATCCAGATTAAAAATAATACCATCTGTAAAAAACTATGATTTTATACACTCTTTTATAACTCTTGTCCCTCTTATTAGTTATATTATCTAATTGCTTTGGCTACTAATGCCAGACAGAGATTAAATAACCATGGCGATAGAGATAAAAGTTATCCGTACTATGTTTTTGAGTTTATTGAAGCAGCTTGAAATGTTTCCCTATGAAACATAATGTTTAATTTTAGGCCAGATCTGATATAAACATTATCATATTAAGATATGCATTATAATATTAGGAAAATATAGCCATTCTATTTTATTAAGAGTTTTGGTCTTATCAAGATTGAATGTTGAATTTTACTAGATGACTTTTAGGCTTCCATAAGGATAATAGTATAAGTTTTCACTTTAAATCTGTTGCTACAAAAAATAATGCTAACACTGAACTTCTTTTGAATTCCTAAAATAAGCTACACCTTGTCACAGAAAATTATTTTTATCTACTGTTGCATTGTTTGTTAATATTTTATTTAGCATTTTTGCAACCATACTCAGAAGTGAGATTGATTTGAAATATTCTTTGACTCTTTTGTTCTAAAAATATTTTGAAAGATTTAATTATTTTTGTATGCCCAGGATTTTAAATAATATTAGAGTTATCTGTTCCTCTGTCTTTCTTGTCTGAGCCCAGTACACTGGCGATATGTTGAGCTTTCATAATGTTTTCTATTTATAATGAACTATTACAGTTTCTCTCTCTTCTGTGATAAGTTTCCCTAATTTATATTCTTTAGCAAATGACCCATTTTACCCTGGTTCTTAAATTTATTTACAAAAAATAAGCATGTTTTGGTATTTTAAGTTTCTTTTAATTTCTTGTTTCTGAGGTTATTTTTGTATAATTATTTCCTATTCTGCATATTTTTGTTTTCTCAGTTATCTTCTTGACTAGATATTTAGTGGTGTATCAATTTACTCTGTGTGTGTGTGTTTTTACAGCCAGTTCTTGAAGTTATTAAGTAGCTCTATCATTCTTCTGAGTCACTGTGTTTGGATATTTCTCTTGAATATGGCATATAATTGAGATTTGCTTCTAGTCTGATCTGAAAGTCAATTTTAATAAGCAAGTTTATCGCATTTGCATTTTTATATGAAATATACATGTTTTGCCTTAGGTTTGTTGTCATATTTTATATTATGCTTTCTGAATAATGACAGGACTCATTTCTGTTCATTTTTTCCTTTTTCAATGTTCATCCTCATACCTTAAAATAAACTTAAGCTCAATTATTTAATTTGGAAACTAAAATGTCTTCACCTCCCCCAGCTCTGAAAGTCCTGCTTTCCCCTTTTCCTTTTCATTTCTGTTTGTCAGCAAATATTACATTTTCATTTCAGAACGATACTCCTCACGTTTGTTTTGATCTTAGTTTTAAATTGACTCTCTACTCACACCATTTTCCCATTCATTACTTTGTTGGTTGAGATTTATTTTCTATTTAATTCTATTTTTAAAAGTGTTTTTAAATGCCTATGTCTTTTTATTTTACTTGAAATTTATTTGCCTAAAAATATAATTATGAGCCAAATTTTGTTTCTTTGATTACTTTTAGGAATTACCCACTCTCTTCAGTATTGTTAGGGAGAAATCTATTAATAGTACACATCAGATTTTTTTTTAGTTTATAGGTACCTTATTATTATTATTTTTCTGTCTGACACTTTGTTTGATATTTCTAATCTTGGAAATCCAGTTTTATTAAGAAATGCCTTTGAATTGATTGTCTATATCAGATTTTTTTCTTCTTCTGGGACACAGTAGGTATTTACATTTTGTAGATTTCAATCCTTTTTATTTCTGGAAAATTTCTTGAGTTACGTCCTTAAGTATTTATTCTGCTCTGTTACTTTGGTTCTTTTATTTATAAATATCTATTTTATGATTTGGTGCTCCCTTTGCCCATTCTCTATTTAATATTTTTCATTCCAGATCCTCTTTACCTGTTTGTCAGTTTTCACTTCACTTAGTTTGCTATCTCAATAATGTCCTTTTATCATCCTTACTGTTTTCCCCAATTCTGAGTCTTCCTTGTGCAGCTTCCAGTCAGATACTCATTGTTATGGTTTTCCATACTGTCACCCCTTCCCCTCACACAGACACATAACACTATGCTCTTTTCTTGAGCAAGGACTTCTTCTATGTACTCTTTTGTTAAATAAATTGTTTCATTATGTTGCAAAAATTGAGGGCCATATTTTTTTATTTGCTCCTTATTGTGTGTGCGTGTGTGTTTTCTTGTGAGCATTTTTCATCTGCCATTCGTATTTCCAGTGTTCCCTAGTGTTCCCTAATTTTTTCCTTGTGGTATTATTGTGAAGGTCCTTTGCTGGTTCCTTTTATATTACATCCCATTTCTGGCTACAGTTTTTCCTCCACCATCTGTCGTAGGAAGTTCATGGTGGGGAGGGGCCAGGGCTAGCTGGAATTCTCCCTATGACTTGTCTGCGTGTGTTTGTGTGTGTCTATGAGGGAGAGAGACAGAGATTGATTTTATGTGCACTCCATGGCTGTTCATATTGCCAAATCTTTACTCTTTTACTATCGCCAACCTCTGTCCCTCAGACATATTCCCAAAGGCTGAGCCAGCCTCATGCTCTACTTTCTCAAGACTTTGTGCCAAACAGAGGTCAAGTGAAGTATTGCCTCTAGTCTGTTCAAAAAAGTTATTATTTTTTGTTTATTTGCTTTGTGTTGTTTTAAACTTCAGGATCTGCCACACTCAGAAGATTTGTCCTTGGCTAGTTTTCTCTGATATCTATAGCTTCTCTTCTCATCTTCCCATATCCTTCTTTGAACTTCAGAGCTTTGCTAGTGCTTACTCCTATTTTGTGATTCAGAATTTCAGTCATGTCAGTTTCACTGGGGATGGTGTTTGCATTTTCCTCTCCTCTCCCCTCACTGCTTTAAAATGAGTTCCTGGAGGAGAATGGAAAAAATTCTAACTTTAAGTACTTATTTTTAAATCATAAGTTCCACTTAAAAATTTCCTTCTTTTCTCATTAATATTTCCCAGATACGGGGATATTTTCTTTTGTTCTCTCTTAAGTAGGCATGGAGAACCCTTGATACCGTTGTTCACTTAACTTTTTCTTCTTCCTGCTATATAATTATACTTCTCTTGGCCTTTTCTCATGGTGACAAATTAAAAATTCCATTGGTTTTGATTTTACTGTCACTTATAACAGTATACGGCACATATTTAGTGTTCGATAAATGTTAGCTTAATCTGAATCTCATTACAGTTTCTTATTCCTAAAGAAGAAAATAACCTACAATCTAAATTAAAATTTAAAATTACTTTATAATTATAAACTATGTATTCTGAGATTATGCCCTGAGTTCTAATGATAGAAATGTGATGGGTATTTCTTTGTATCTGAAATATTATGCATAGAATGAAAAAGAATGTGAACTACTAAGATGTACCTAAAGTGAAAAATACATCTAGAGTTCCATATAGTAAATCACAAATGATTTTAATTTTGGCATCACTTGTTTATTTAAAAACAATATATTAATATTAAACACTAGTCACTTGCTAAATCCTTAATCAGAATCATGTGGCCCTATTATTTTTCCGTAAAGACCAAATGCAATTTAGATTCGATTTTTTTCTGGTTTATGCTTTAGTATGAAGCAATTATAAATAAAACACACTAGAGTGATGAGGTTGCATTATATAGATTATATTGATGCATATATTCATAACTTCATAGTGATATTTTATAAGTTTTTTAATTGAACTACATTTTTAAAACCATCTTTGATGCTAGTTCCTACTTTTATGTTTTCCTCATACAGCTTTTTATTTATAAGTTTGCTCTTAAGTAACTTTTCTCTATTTTTACAGTGTTTTTCCTCAAGTGACATCTTAGATGTTAAATTCCCAGTTGGCAGGACATATTTCTATGTTGTACCTTGCCTGACACTGTGTTTAATAAACGTTTTTGTGATTATAATAATCTGTTGCCTTTTGTCCTTTCTGTTTGTTCCATTTCTCCACCTCTTTCTTTTTTACGTGTTCATGTAGTCCTTGCTAGACTCCCATGCTGTTCACTTTTGTTGTTCTATCTAGGTCTGCTGGTGGCTATAGGATCTTTCTAAAGTAATGGTTCTATTTTCAGGAGAAAAATGGTTAGCAATTCGTCTGGTGCATTTCAAACAGCTCTCTGGCTGCCTGGAGTAATCTGGATAAGCATGAAAGTTCCAGTATCATTGAAATCTCTTAATTTGGACAGTCACCATGATCATATGCTGAGGGCAGATTGACTCCTTTCCTCCTAGTGTCCTTTGCAAAGGCAGGAGCCTTGGAGCTATCTGGAGTGGAGAGCTAGCTCATTTATAATTTAAGTCCTGGAAAAGTACTATCCACATCTATGGTACTATACAAATAAAAAATAAAAAATGCCACTAGACAGCACAAGTAATCAACTGTTACCAACCGTGAAACTCTGAAGAAGTAAGGAGGAGGATGGGAAGTACAATCTAATAGAAAATTATGTGTAAACTGTTCAATGAAAGTCAGTTTTTATTACAAAAGCAATAACACCTTTCCATCAACTTTGTACAGCAATTTTAATAACCTTTAGTGAATGTTAGTAAATCATATTGACCCTTAAGGTCTCTGGATGGCTAGAAATAAACACGCACAGATTAACCATGTTGTTACTCTTCAACTTTGTTGTGCAAACAATTATATATGAGGTCAGACCAGGGCACCATTGATACTGTTTGCCAACCAATTTATTCCTAGGTCCCTCGGCCTCATTTGAATGTGTGCATTCAAAAGAACATTCCATGTACTATTGCTAGCTACAGCCACCGAAAATTGGGAAGTTGGCATTTTTTTCCCCACGAATAGGGAGTTAGAAAGTGTTAGAAACTCATTTAATGCAGCTGAATGGTCATGCATCATTTAAAAAATTCTGATTCAACCAGAATTCTTTTATTTGTCATGGAAATGTAATATCAGGTCTGGTATGAAACTGTATCGAAGAGCTAAAAGTGGACCTAGTAAATTAAGCTGTTGGTTTTTCGAATTTATAGCGACCTCAGCTAACTTCCCATTTGCTTTCGACATTGGTTAGACAATGTGGTTTTCGTACAGATTTCAAATATTGTTGACAGTTTTTTCTAAATATTTTACTTAGATATTTAGTATATTTTAGTAATTTTTTTACTTAATTTGAAAGTTTAATCTCTCATTATAGAGTACATAATTTGAAGTGAAAATGGAACATTTTGGAACTAATTGGATTGAATGAAAATAGGCAAATTCATGTGGTAGTTCACTTGCGTTCTGGTTACCTTGTTCAGGAAGCAGGAAATGACCTGAAAGGTGAATACAAAGAAGAGAGAATGAATCATAGGAAAAAATTTAATCTAATGTGCTTTAAAACCAATTATATTTTTAATACTGTCTATCCTCAGTGGGTCCTCAAGAGGCATACACATATTGCTAGAGCTGTCATTAGGATTTCAGGAATGACTTTAAATCTTTCTGTGGCAAATATTTCCAATCATTTGTAAATTTAATTATCAGGTTAGCAAGCACTGAGATTTGATTAACATGTTTGCAAACATGATTATGCACCAGAAACATCATTTATATGTCTTCCCTCAGATACTCCTTTAATCTCTTCACAGTGCAAACCTTGTATGGGCTCAAATTAAGAATCTGTATTGGAAGCTACAGATGCAATATCTGTATATTATAGTACGAGAAAAGACGAGGTTTGTTCTCAATTCCCCTTGCTGTTATTTTGTACCTTTGTAAATTATTGAAGGCAATACACTCTCTCAACTTATATTTCATGTAAGTCTCAAATGGTATCATAAATAGTGTATGCACAGGCGTATATTCCTGTATTAGCCAAAAAAATGATGCTGCTACTAAGGTTCAGTTTAATGAATTTCTAAAGCTCCCTGTTAATTCTATTTCATGGTAGCTTTGCATTTTATGGAATTTGAAAGCACAAGCTGTAATTGCTAATATCAGAAATTAATATAAGTAAACTAGAAAGCTCAGTTCTGCTCTTGGCCTTATGATTGATTCATACAGAGGCGGTATCATCTACATTTTATGCGTTTCCCTGGCACACCCTTACTGACACATTCATATTAATTAATTTAAAATACTGGGTTTCCAGTCCATTTATTATTATATAATAGCTATTAATAATATAATCCTTAATCCATTTTATTACTTACATGGTTTTCTAAAGATGAAAATACTCCTAGTATTATGTCACATAGCTTAACAAACTTTATTGCATTTAATAATTTTTATTACCAAGCAGAGGAGACCAGATTTATTTTTCTCTCCAGATAGCTCCCTGCAGACCCCATCTGGACCCAACTTGCTACTGGGGGTGGTTGATGGGCCTCCCCGGACTGTGTTGGAGGTGAAGATGCAGATACTTATCATTGGGATGCTCTCTATTAAGAGGACAGCTTAGATCAAGAAGAGGTTCCAAGGGAACTGTTAATAGGGCTGTTTCCTCTGTCTCTGGTCCCTTAGCATTTTGAAAGGAATTAAGGAAGAGATAGATACTTTAATTTTCCCCCCAAAGCCTTGAGATTACTGATGCTAAGAGTAAGGAGGGGCAGGTGACAAGAGTAAATCTCCAAGTGCATGTCGTGTGCAGGGAAGGGATTTTGAGGTGGTTACTGACAGAGCTCTGACGATTGCCTGGGGTAAGGTATGATGTGTATTGCTGAGGACTCTAGAAACTCATGTATGCACCTGTCTTTCCAAGAGACAAGAATAAAATAATCTAGGCCTTCTCCCTTGCCTCAAAAATAAAAAAACTAGTCTGCCCCTTCACTGAATAATTTTGCTCTTCAATTCAATTTAGTTTAGCTCATTTTAATTTGGCAAATATTTGTTAGCAGATAAAGTTTAGGAAGATCCCGTCAAAGTAAAACAAAACAAAACAGAATAGAACCTATGCTTTTATCAAACAAAAGTCCTTAAAAAACAAAAAGTCACAGTGAAAAAGAAAACCTCAAAAATTTTGTAGAGAATTTCTACACAAGAAATTGCCTGTGGGTTTTACCTTCCCCCAAAGATTATCTTGTGTTCAGTTGAGGGATGGCTGTACCCCTCACCCCTTAATAAACAAACAAACAAACAAACTTAAAACAGCTGAGGTTGCAGAGAGACAAAAGCCAAAGGTTAGAATTTCCAGCAGGAATTTACATAGGGAGAGGGCATGAAAGTGATTTTGCTATGACATTGGTGTTACCAATCAAAAACTTTGCCCTTTATCATGTGTCCTTGCGTACCACCTCCTGGATTGCCTTCCTGGTTTCATTTATCACAGCTAGCAAGTAAGTCCTGTCTTATCTTGCTCCATTGCCACAACTGAGCTTGAGTTTAGTAGCCTAGATGCTTCCTTTTCTTGGCTGGGTATTGGCAACCATTTTTTGGAACTCTGGTTTTCTGGGACTTTTTCACTGTCAGGTAGTCCAAAATGGTCAGGCGATGCCTTCTATAAGAATCCAGAGTAGCACAGGGTACATGAGACAGTTCCAAGGCTGAGAATCTCCTAGAAAATTGTGACAACCCAGGGGCAGCTAGCCCAAGGTAGACGTTAAGCTCAAGAGAGCAACAGTCTTCTCATTGTTAAAATGGGGATAATAATTCACTGTGTCTCACGGGGGAGCTGTTGTAGTGTGAACGCACTATTTCATGTAGAGTACAGCATGGAATGCTGAGGCAAGGGCAACTCTCACAGGGGTGAAGAAACCTCCCAGATCCTTAGGTTACATGTTCTAAGCCCACCACCCACAGACTGATGCCCAAACAGGACACAGCAACCAAATAGATGAGAGACACTGCTGGTAAGATGTTTTATTGCTCTATTTTGCTGCAGAGTAATTTATATGAAAAAATTCACTATAACTTCCTAGCCAGGATACCATATTTCACAGTTTCTACCTCTTACGCTTCCTTCTGGCTCAATGATGCTCTAACATCAACAGTACCTGAGATGTTTAGGGGCACACAGATTGACTCTCAGCCTACTGTCTTAGTACATTCTGTCGCTATAACAGAATACCACAGACTAGGTAATTTACAAAGAAAAGAAATTTATTTCTTGAAGTTCTGGAGGCTGAGAAGTCCGAGGTCAAGGACTGGCAGCTAGTGAGGGCCTCCTTGCTCCATCATCCCATGTGGAGGGCAGAAGGGCAAGAGAGCACGCACTAGAGAGAGAGCAAGAGGAGGCCAAACTCGCTTCTACAACAAGCCCACTCTCATCACAAGAAGCTCACTTCTGCGATAACTGCATTAATTCACCCATGAGAGCAGAGCCCTCATGTCCTAACAACTTCTAAAGATTATGCCTCTCAACATTGTCACATTGGGGATTAAGTTCCAACACATGAATGTTGGGGGGCACATTTAAACCATAGCAGCTACCTTCTGGATCACCAGGAGTTATACAAGAATTGAGCTCACTTGCATAAGTCCTAGGGCGAGAGGAATGAATAGAAAGTATTTCTGGCTCTCCTCTTATTACCCTGTGCCCTTACTGGAAACCTAAGCATATATCTTGGAATTCTTTGAGGTTATAGATGTGTGGATCCTGTGGCTTTCTGACTCTAGCTGGCCCCTTTAAGCTGTTTCATCAATGCTTCCAATGCTCTAAATTCCATACAGTTCATTTTATCTCCACCTTGCCAGCCAAACTTGCTCTGGACAGGAAACACAACTATTTCTTTAGAGAAGTTCTACCTCCTACCAGCCCTGAGGCCTTGTCAATCTTGAGTCTTTTATTAAAAAAAAAAAATTCTCCTTCAGGAAATGCATTCTGCTCCCAAAATGAGTTAAGATTATCCATCAACCACACAAAGAAATCAAGGACCATTAGGCCCAAAGAATGGTCCCAAGAAAAGCAATGATGCCCTATGTCTAAGCATGTTTTTTGCTGTTTTAGATTTATTACCTAGATGAATGATGTGTAAGTCAGTATATATTCTAATTTATGTTGTAGTAACAAACAATCCCAAATTCCAGTGATTTACATCAGTAAAAATTTATTTCTTGCTTGTGCTGCATGTCTGCTGTAGGCTGGCTGCAACTATTTGGAACTCTGAAGATTTTATGACAGAGATTAAAGATAGACTATGGTGGACCACACTCATAATTTTAAAGATTCTATCTGAAAATGACACATATCACTTTTGTTCATATTTTATTTTCCAGAGCTAGCCAAAAGGCTATGTCTGACATCAAAGGGGTGGGAAAGTATAATACTTCCCTAGGAAGGGGTAGCTAATATTTTTGAAATTAACGTAACTGACCGTTAAAGTATTTTTTTGCTTTAGGTTTTTATTTTCAGAGCTGACTTTAATTAGGTACCCAATTTTCATGTCCTATGCCCCAAAAAACAAATTTTAACGCACTGCAATCTTCATTCTGGATCAAATATCCTGCAGATACCAAGCAATATCAATGTTTTATTTCTTTTGTGATGGGCATGAGCCATTGTGCTACAGTGGATTCACTACTAAGCATTTTGATGTTTCCAGGGCATTCCTGAACATAAGAACATCTATCTCTTCCCAGCTTGATGTTGACTGTTTCTTTTTTGTGATAAAGATTAGTGTAGTCCTTCCCCAGAGCTGAGCCTCTCACACCAGTATTCCTCAGTGATGGAGTTGGGTGAAAATATTTCCTAATTCACCCTGGACAATTTTCCTCAGCCCTCTCTCACGTGCCCAGCAGTTATCGCTGGTTGCTTTCCCCAGTTCCTTCTGTTGTCTCCATGTCACAGAACCCTTGTTAATTCCACCAGGTGGGAATTAAGTCAATTATTTTCATGGATGGTTGCCATATTCCTCTTCTGTTTCCTACTGACTCTGTTATCTTTATTTATTCCTTTTCTTTTATATCTATACAAGAAAGTCATTTACAGTTATGTATGGTCACCAATTCTCCCACTGGTCTTCTGTTATTTTTTTCCTATTACACATTCTAATTGTTTTACTCCTCTGTTTGAAGCACACCAGAGGCATCCCAGTGCTCTTGGGATAAAATCAAAAGTCCTCACCACAGCCCACAAAGTCCTGCAGGATCTGGCTCCTGCCTTCCTGTCTGACTACGTGTCATACCATCCTCACCCTTTGTTCATTCTGTGGGTCTTCCCTCTGTGCCTTGGACAGGCCAAGCTCTTTATACTCTTGGCCCATTTCCTTATTGTTTCATCTTCTAGCTCTTCATGGGGCTGCTGATTCTCCTTGGGGAGACCTCCCTGACCCTCCTATCTGAGGAAGGCCTCTGTCAGTTACAGCACACTGATCACATTTTTTATTACAGTAGTAACTATGTATAATTTATTTACTTGTTTATAGATTTGTTTATATCTCTCATCAGAATATGTTGTAAGGACTAGAGTTTTGCCTTTAGTGTTGCTGTGTCCCAGAACCTCATATAGTGCCTGACACTATGGAGTATGAGGATGATTAAATTATTACAGCACTGTTACTTTCAACCAAAATTTGTTTTCTTATAACCTTTATCTGGAAGACCTAGTTTGGCCCTCTGGGATCTTATAGAATACATCTCATCTGCCTTCCACATTTTATTAAATATTATAAGATTTTTTTAGTCTTTGCGTGCACTCTTTTCTGTAAGCTTAACGTCTTCAGTTCCCTCTGCTGTTATTCAGGTAAAATGTGTTTACAACCTTTCAACACCCTGTTGACTCTGTCTTTGATTTATGTTAATACTTATTAAATTTTGAAATTTTCTCCCTTGCCACAGCTAGACCACTCATTTCACCATCCTCAGAAGGACAAAAGAGCCGTGTAGATGTTGAGAAATGGCTCCAGTAAAGTGGGATCAGGTCTCCCCAGCACACTCATAGGCTCTTTCCTGGAAATGATTAGCCATATTCCTGCTTAACCATAGGCTTGTTTGCCATGTTCAATGGGCTAAGAAAAAAAAAAGAGGGGACATAGGAAGAAGAATGTCCCTTTCCTGTGCTAGGGCCAACTCTGATTACCCTCAACCTCTGACCACCTCCTTTAGGCTTCCTCCCAATAGAGGAAGAAGTTTTCAATCTGCTTGTTCAGCACTAAGACATTATTGAGTCTGCAATTACTACAGGGTCAGTCGCTGTACTTCACAAAGCATAAACCCAGGTTTTCACCTCTCTCTTGAATTTTTACTTCCATTTATGCAGATTATTTCTCTGTATCTCTGAGACCTTGTTACTTTTCTCCCCTCTCTCTGGCTCCATGTGGCTGAGTTAGTTGACTCAGATATATACTTGAGATGCAGATCTTGGGTGGAGGAGTAGATGGTCCCATGCGGATCTCAGTCCTTCTTGTCTTTCCTCAGACCTCTGCATTTCAGTGGAGGACACTTACATGGGCAGCAGTATGTTCTTTAAACAAAAATAATTCCTTAGTTCAATCTGCTACAATCTCTTTTTCTTGTTAGTCCTGATTATTTTATCCATCACGTTAACCAATATTCCAGGTACATGTAATTTCCAAAGTTTATCAACAGAGTATCAATACCCTTAACAAACTTTGTTCAACAGGATAGAATTGAGTACAGAGATTTCTATTATGCCATTAGACTCACTCAGGGTACCAACATTCCTAGCACATATATCTAAGTTGAATGCTTTGCTAATTCAGATCTGTCATGTGAAGAACATTCCTTATGTATATTTACCTTTAGTATAGACAGAGTCTCTGTGTTGAATGAACCATTTACTGTGAACCTACTCATTTCAGTATTGATTCATCTTCTTCCAAATCCATAAAGTATAGATTGCATCAAATACATTATGCAACAATCCCTTGGCTATTTGAAATCAATCAAAGAGATTTTGAGCATATCGTTAAAGTCCTTTCTAATAATGAGATCTATAATATCTTTTCTTGACTATTAGGTTAGAAAACTCTGAAGCAAATTTGAGGTTTAGGTCCAATGTGCACTATTTTGTAGGTAGTTTATTTTAATAATAATCATAATCCTATTTTTCTTGGTTCTATATTTTATTCTTGATGAAATGGTGTCAATGGTCTCAAATCTGTTTTGGATAGAGGAAGGAATACATAAATATTAATAATATGCGTGAATAAAAAATAACAGCTTCTGTGCTGCTAATTCTGGGAATTTTGAATGAAAGTATGGTTCTCTCAATTCTTAATCTAAGAATCTGAATGCACTTTCTAGGAATATTTGGCTAAACCAAATTTTAAAAAAACACCCGCTGAGACTGCTTTATCCTCACATTCTTTTTGGAGAAATGGAAGTTACGTAAACAAATTTAAAAGAAAATAGATATAGGTATACTTTGAGCTGTAGTGCCAATATGCTGACTAACAAATCATCAGTCTCCATATTTTTCATCTGTACTGACAGATTGTTAGAAAATCATCTGTTCCTTTTCACTAGTCTCACTCCTGCAGTGGTGATTTTTTGGAATATAAAGGAAAAATTTGAGTGAGAGTATCTCAAATTCACTTGTCAATCTTGTCAATTTATTGAGAATTAAGGAATGAAATGACCTTTATATTATGCTTTTTCTTAACTCTGTGCTGAACAACCAACAGACATTTATGAGCACCTACTTTGTGCTATATACGGTTTAGGCGTTGAAGGTAAGTAGATGAGTAAGACAGTAGTTTTGGATAGACCAAACGGAGTTTGATGCCCCTTATCTAAAGAAAGTGGGAAGCCTTATGTCAGCTGACGCTTCCTTGCTATTTAAGTTCCTAATACCATATCATGAGGAAATTAAATCACTCTACAGGTTTCTAGAAAATTCCCCAGGGAGCTGTTTTCAGGATTACTACTACTGTATGTATCCATACATACTTTTATGGCTTCTCTTTAACCTACACGTGAAATTCAGTTTCCTTCATAATTTCCACATTTCTACTAACTCCTCCTCATGTCAAACACACACATACACATGTGTGCACACACACACATCCATGCAGATCGGAGATATTTCCAAACATTTAATTGTAAGGAACCAGATGAGAGTTATTTTGCAGTGATATAAACAACCGCAAATTGAGCATCTGTTCCTGCTGACTGCCTCAAAACTGAGTGGCTTAAGTAAAAATTTGTGATGGTTTCTCACAGCTCTGTGGGTTGACTGTGATCATCTGAGAGGTTCTTGCTTGGAGTATTTCATGTAGTTGAAATTGCATGTCAGCTAAGGTGCAATTATCTGAAGTCTCCACTGAGTTGGACAGCCAACATGGCTCACTCACATGGCAAGCAGTTGATGCTGGGTATTGGCTGAGAGTTTAGCTGGGGCTGTCAACTGGAGCACCATGGAGTGGCCCTCAAGTGGATTGGACTGCTCATAGCATAGTGACTGGGTGCTGAGAGGGTGTGTCCCAAGAGTGAGTATTCCAAGTGAACCAGATGGAGCCTGCCAATCCCTCTTAAAATCTATGGCTAGATTCGGTCTAGTGTAACTTTTGCCACAGAATATCCATCAAAGACTTAGAAGCCAGCCCAAATTCAGGGAAGTGAAGAAATAGACTATGTCTTCCTTGTCTTCTTCAAGTGTTAGGTCAAATATTATCAATGAGATCAATAAGTCCTACCCTGAGCACTCTATTTGAAGTCCAACACTTCCTATCTCCTTACTCTGTTCTACTTTTTTTCTATAGTACTCCCCTTTTAACATACTATACAAAAATTAAAAAAGTATTTTTTAAATTTATTGATCATTTGTTGCCCTTTACTAGAAAGCTCATCTGTTTTGTTTACTGATATTGCCCCAAGAGCATGGGGCAATGCCTGTAATATTTTATGCATTCAATAAGATAAGTTAAATGAATTGAGGAAATACTAAGAGAAATTATTGAAACTCAAACTGTATCCCTCTTCAATCAATATTTGGTTCAAAAATTCAGGCCCTAAAATAATCTCCATATTTTTTAGGTGCTAGAAATGTTTCCACCCAAGGTATTAGTAATTTAGGCTGGGGTTTTATAAAATAATTCTTTGTATGAAGAATGATTTAAATTCAGACACAGATAGTCATGTTAATCACTGATGTTCCCTGTTTCATCTTATTAATGCAATTTTCAGAGTAGCTCAAGGATGTTTTCAGCATTCATCAAATCATCATCAGCAATTAGTACAACAGAAGACACCTATGTGGTCAGATTATAAAACCTCAATTTTTTAATGGTGTTTGTATTTTATACACCCCCCCACACACAAACACACGATCAGCCCTCTGTATCCATGGGTTCCACATCTGTGGATTCGACCAACCATGGATAGAAAATGTTAAAAAATAATTGTATCTGTACAATCTGAACATGTACAAACTTTTTTCTTGTCATTATCCCCCAAACAATACAGCATAACAAGTATTTACATGCCATTTACATTATATTAGTTATCACAAGTAACCGAAAGATGATTTAAAGTATACGGGATATGCACTGGTCATATCCAAATACTATGCCATTTTATACTGGGACTTGAACATCTGTAGAGTTTGGTATCTCAGGAGGTCCTGGAACCAATCTCCCATATGGTAGATACCCAGGGAAAATTGTGTGTGCACACACACACTTGTGCATATATATATATATATATATATATATATACATGTCACTAAATACTGTTGCTAAAATCATAACAGGAAGAAATAATCTCATGAGATGTAATACCAAATTATATCAAACAGGCAGCATCTTAATGCTCATTTAAAACTTTTATTAAAACATCTTGGCAAATAATTCAGAGACCTGCGTCTGCTCACTCTATGCTCTAAGACCATCATTTTGAAAGACCAAAATGGATATAACTCATGTAATGTTTTTGTGCCAAATTAGAACTGTAGTTTTAGAATTTCCACCATACTTTGATGGTATAGTAATAAAAGGAGGCCGGGTGCAGTGGCTCACACCTGTAATCCTGGCACTTTGGGAGGCTGAGGCAGGAGGATTGCTTGAGCTCAGGAGTTTGAGACTGCAGTGAGCTATGATGACACTGCTGCTTTCTAGCCCGAGAGACAGGGTGAGATTCTGTTTCAAAAAAAAAGGAATAAAAGGAAATTGGAGATATAAAGGATATTGGACCACATAGTTATCCCAAAGATTCCTAAGATTAGCATTCTCCTTTAGGCAGAAGGAATACTTTATTTTTAATGTTCAGCCATGTTAGTCAACAGATTAATATATTTAGCTATTCAGGGATATATTTTTTAGGTAAAATATTTTTGTTGACCCAGTGGCATGCTGTACTCACACAATGAAGTAATCAGCAAAGACCTACTGATGCTTCTTTACTTTATTGAAAGGAGGGGACAGTTGGATTAAACAAATTGGAAATATTTTAGCCTCATGTTATATTGCTCTACACTGTTGATGTAGAGTGCTAAGGTCACAATGAATCACTAGTAATAAAGCATGAAAAAATTAAAATATACATATGTATATGTATATATGCATGTATTCTGCATAAATGCACACGCTCTCTGGCCTGAAATTGATGGTGGTCATGGTGTATTTTTAATTAGGGAGAAAAATAAATTATCTTACTTTAGTTAAAACATACAGTAATACATATATAATTATGTGAATATACTGAATTTTAAACTCAAAGGAGATCCATAATTTTACTTTACATATAACTGACTGGGAATTGTGTGTATGTGTGTGTGTGTGTGTGTGTGTGTGTGTGTATGTGTGGTGGATTTATAGGGTAACCTATATACCAAAATAAGTTCCCTTGGAGTGGCAGGATTTTAGGTGATTTGTGTGTGTACATTATTTTATTTCTCACACTTTGAACAAATGAAAAGGTACTGCTTTTTCCATATGACAAAGTTATTTTTTAAAAAGACTAAGCCATCTATGTTTTAAATTTTCTGCTTACACTTTCATAATAGAATGTTAATTTGTCTCTGTTTTCATTTTAATCAACAAAGATTATCTTTCTTTGTATTGATAGACTATAAAAAGCAGAGCGCCTATTTTATCAGACTTCTACAAAAAAGCCTTTGCTGAGTTATGATAAAATGGAATGCCCTCTGCTGATGTGAGAATTGTCCTCTTGCCCATTATATTTATGCCTTTGGTTAAAAAAATGTAATTTTTTGATATTATTCATTGTAAGACTCTATGTATTTATACAAGTAGTGTTGTCATAAATTCCTACATGAGACCAGTTGCAAAAGCAGTCTTCCGCAGATGAAAGTTTTATCCTTTTTGTTATTAGGGTGATAAAAACGATGTAATACAACAGGTTTTCCTCTTTACCTTATCTAGTAATACACTTAGTGCTGAATGAATTGTCCAAGAATTGTAATATTCTCAAATGTAATTCCTGGAACTCTGCTACTTTGGGGTGTACTTGATTTATTTTAAATGCAAATGCTAGTTTTCACTGTGTTTGAATATTTAAGTCATTTTGCATACTTTCAGACATACATAGGGTAAAAATCTTATATTATAAAATTGCTAATTAATGAAAAGAACATATGGAACTCTACCTAAATAGCTTATTCATTCTTTTATTTATTCATGTGCTAGGACATCATTCTATGGGCATACATCAATGAGCAAACAGAAGATCTTTGTCCTCACAGAGTCAGAGAGGGGGTTCTGATGATAAGCATGATGGATAAATAGATTACATATTATGTTAGAATATGAAATGTATTATTAAAAAAGAGTAGAGCATGATATATTAGAAGTCATGAAAATGCTTTAAGCCATAGTATTAATAGACAAAATACTCTTATTTTCAAGAATCTCAGTTAATACTGAATAAGATTCTTGCATGATTAATGTTTTTACTTAACTTTGTTTAAAATGTGTTAATTTGTCATTGGGGATCATGATTTTATTGAGCAACTATATGCCAGGCAAGGTACTAGGTTCTGGAGACATACTGGTAATATGACAGATGCGGTCTCTGTTCTCCTGGAGTTCAAATGTACAGTGAAAGAGACAGGCAGCTACAGATGCAGAGTATGTATTATGGAAGGAAGGAGTGATGGGAAAGTGCAGGAGGTATAGGAGTGTGGAGGTAGGGCCCTTGACCTTGTCTGTGGGTACAGGAAAGGCTTCCCTTGAGGAACATTGTAGCTTTTTAACCCCAGGGGTTTTATCATTGTATAAAATTAAAGTTAGGGTATGTGTGGGCCAGGAACATAGTGGAGATCTTACCCCTGGAGGACGGAATCTCTGTCTAAAGCCATAGAGGTGAAAGAGAGTGGGACAGACATCTAGAGAAAGAACTAAGAGGTGTTCAGTGTGGCTGGAGCAGCGACTCTGGGGAAGAGGGGGACTTCCCAGGGGAGAGAGAGGCAGGTGCTAGGTTATGAAGGGGTTTAATTCACATGAAAGAGTTTGAATTTATGCTATCAGCAATGGAAAATAATCAAAGGACTTAAGAGTGCAAAGCCTTTTTGTATAAGCAGGACTTAAAGGACACACACTTTAAACAATTCCATCTTTCCTTTCTCACGGCTGTCTGTTTCAATTCAGCTCTGTGGGCTAGTTCTTTCTCTGTCTTAGAGGCAATCTCAGATGGTTTCCATAGGTGTTCCAGTCACCCTTAAATACTAAAAAGACAGGTCCTTTTAGTAATATTGAGCCTCTTCCTCAAGTCTGTGTTTCCTTCTAATTAGCACTCCTGTTTCTATCTTGCTGGCCAAACTTCTCAGAAATGATTACGTTCCTTCCCAATTCCTCATCCTCTTCTTAAGATTCAACCTGATGAAATCTGGCATCTGTACCCACTTTCACACTGAACCTTCCCTCTCCATGGTCATTCATGACATCACTGTCTTTACACTTGGCGGGCTGGCCTTCATTATTTATACAATCAATCTGTAATGCTTGACATTTTCACCTATTCCTCCTTATTGAAATGATTCTTCACTCAGCTAACCTGACATCCCGTTTTCCTAGTTTTTTTCCTTACATCTTTGGCCACTCCTTGTCACTTTCATTTGCAAATTAGTTTTTTCTTCTTCTGAACATCTGTTAAATTATTGGTGTTACTCAGGGCTATTTCCTGGGCCCGTTTCCTTCTCACTCCTCTCATTCTTCCTGGGTAATTGTATCCTCTCTCACAGATTCACTTACTAACTATATGCCAATAACCCCAACATCTCAGACAAGCATTGTCTCTTTGGTTCCAGAATGTTCGAAATAGCTATAATGAAGAATTAGAGAGAGTGCCAACCAGAGAAATATCTGGACAGTCTGGAGTTTCCAATTGATATTGGTGACTATTATTTAATGTTGGCAACAATCTTCCTAGTTTGACAGACACTGAATTTTCTGGATTTTTCCAGGTGGGTGGATAGAAAGGCAATAAGCAAAGGAAATTGATGGCATGGCAACAGCATTTGGGGGTAGTGAACTAACTGGCATAGGAAAATGAAACCTGTAGGGAATTGATAAAAAATGGAGGGGAAAGATTGGCCTGTGGCTTGGGGATCCTGAAAAACGGTTTTTTTTTTCTTTTATAGCAATGTATAAGAACGCTGGGAGATTACAAAGTAGTGACGGGAGAGTGGGATGTCTAAATTTATTTTGGAAGCCGAAGAGTCATGTCTGTCACGCTGGCATAAGGTGGATGACTGCTTGCGAGTGCAAGAGAATGTCTCTGGGGATGGAGATGTCAAGGAAGTAAGAAGCCAAGTTGTTGAATGAGCCATCACGCGCATATTGCATTTGTTTGTAGGATAATGATGGACCCTGGGCTGGAGGCAGAGACTTGAAGGGATAAAGAATGACCCAGATGTCTGGAGATGACACCGATGGATCGGTTGCATTACTGATACATAGCAGCAAATGTGTTGTGTTAGGCAATACACAGCCAAGAGATTTTTCAATTTACACACACTCCATCTTTTCCCTCTATTTTGTTGTGGTTAGTAAGAGGCAAAAGTCAGAAGAGTGTGATGTTTTCTGACTGTCTTTAAATAGTTGTCACATAATTAAGCACTGCAATTTTAAGAGTTCTTGCACAATGCACAAGAAAGCATAAATAGCTCACTGGAACCTATTTAGAATCAGCGTTTTCAAAATAATGACAATACAGTATCAGTCACCTATGTTTATGCTTTCTCAGACTTGTGAAGTGACCATGAAATGGTTTCTGTTTCATACCTAAAGCTCTGGGGTTAAAAAGCTACAGTGTTGAAGGAGAGCAAAAGTTTTAGGATGTGCTAGAATAAGCCATTGAGAATTTTTTTTCCACAAATATATTTAACAATGCTGACTCAAAAATTATATGACTAACTTTTGACTAATTATTTTTCCCCTTGGACAGAGAGTGAGGTAAGAACCTCTGTTTGGGGGACTGGTAAAGGAGAACTGCAAGGTTAGTGTGTTTTTCCTATTGATTACAAGTATTCCTGGCAGACAGCCAAGCTCATCTTGATTTGTGGCCATTTGAGTCTTCTGTTTGTGAGGGAGGGAGCAGTGTGCCCAGGAAGCAGGGCAGTGTTCCCAGCAGGTGGTAATAGCAGAGATCACATTATAATTTTAGGAAAATCTGATACACCAAGGGAACCACATTCATGACAGGAAGTACTATGCTTTCACTAAACTGCAGTGAGGTGTGAGGGTGTCTCGTTCTCCTAGTAAAGGTTTTATGTAAACTGAAATGTCTTCCTGTGTATCTATTCACCTAACACTGCCAAGAGAGAGAGAAGGATTGAAACATAAATCTCATCTTATTACCAAACCTAAATTGTTCTCTCTGATTCTGTCTCGATGCCTGACTCTTGCCTTGTTCCCCTGGCATAATGAATTTCTTAACCTAGATTGGTGACAAAAATCCTCTATAATTTATTTTTATCTTAGAAGCTGTCATAAAAATTCACTGACAAGGCACAGCCCAAGGTGGAATGAACTACCTTGATCTGTTTGTATACATAGGGATACACGACTGCTCTCAGATGGAAACATAGTGACTTTCCTCTTTGTTCCCATAAAAGGACATCTACCAATTCCAGTGAGGTTTCAGAGTGGGAAAATATGTGAAAGTCTTTTTGCATATAGGAGCTGGGAAATTGAGCTGGATGAGAATTTACTTGTGTCTGTTAGTGTGGTTGTTTATTTCATTTTGTGCACGTCTGATATTAATATTTAAACAACTGAGGAAATGTAGAAATGAGATCACATATATATCTGCTAAGATGGCACAGCTAGGATGCTATTTTTAGAATAATAAGCTTAGTGGTTAAAGTGTCATGCACTGAAGATTAAGTACTGGAGGAAATTAATCGGGAGACAAGCACAGGGTTATGCGGAAGAAATCTCAGCCTCTCATTAGTGGAGTCAATCAAGAATTTTCAAGGCACAGTTCTTATCCCTAGCATAATCTTGGGGTCCCTATCTTAAACTTCAGGGAATTCTTTCACATTTGTTATATTTATATCCTTTCTTAATTAAAGTTCTCAAGTCTTGAAGGATACAAAATTAGAAAGCATCTTTGAGGTTCTCAGCACCCATGGGATGTTTCTGTATTTCAACTGAGTCTGTGTGCTTTCATTCCCAAGCACCCCTCAGCTGAGAATATGTCAAATGAGACGTACCAGTAACTAGTTGAGTGGAGCAAGTACCTTAAAAAACAAAAAGAAAAAAAAAACAATCAAAAATCAAAAGAAACCAAACTAACAATTGTTTTTTCCTAGAGAATGTCAAGGCAGAAAAGTCTGAGGAAGAACTAAGGCCAGGGAGTGGATGGATTTGGGTAGAGAAAAGGACTTTCTAGTTCTTGTCTTGCAGAGCCTGAAGTAATATTTTTCTCTCTGACTCCCTTACTTTCAAAATGAAGTACCCAGCAAGTTCTTGGGGCTTTCATTTGGATTTCAAAGCTGATTAAACTTTTTTGGCCCTGAGAAAGAAATGGGTAATTGTGAAGAAACTGCTGAATAAAGCTGTTAACTTCCTTTGCCCTGTTTAAATGTGTGGCTCTTCTACGAACAAGTGCTTCCTCTCAGAAGTCACTGATGGAGCCCAGAGTGTAAAAACTGAAAAATGAAACAAAGAAATAAATGCATATGGCTTCAGGTCAGGGAGCAGGACAGGAGAGGAGTGGTGAGGGTGAGCGGGCGGCCGTTGTGGATGCTGGGGCGGTCAGAGGCTTGCTCTGGGATGGGAGGGAAGCCTGCTGCCTCCCGCCTTTGGCTCCCGGGGAGCTGGCCATGGCTCTCCTCCAGTTAACGCATCTCAAGAAGCAGAAAACCAATTTTTTTTTTCTTTTTTCCTGTTGTCACAGAAGAAAACAGAGTGAGCAGAAAGAAGGCCAGCTAGGGCAGCATCTCCATGAAATGTATCTTCCCCCAGTTTAGCACAGCCTTGGATTAGACTTTTCTTATCTCCATATCACCTCCTTATTTTATATACCACATAAGTTTCCTAACTCGTCTCCCTGCTTCTGGTCCCTTCCCTTTAAAAACATTCTTCATCCTGCCACCAGAGACCCAGTTAAAGCCTATATTTCCCAGTGTAAAATCCTACAATAGCCTCCTTTCCCTGCAGGAGGAAGAAATCTCAACAAAGCAGAGAAGCTCTTAACCTCCCTGCCTGCCCCTCATGACTCCTTAACTTTTACTTTCTCAGTACACTCTCCCTCACTTCCTACTAAAGCCCCTGCATGTGCTCTTGGTAGCATTCTCTTACCTTCTTCCATAAAACTGTTATGTTTCTTTCAAACCACCAGGGCTGGCCACTTCCTCCAGGAAGTCTTTTCTTATCCCTTTGCCTCTTTTCCCAAAAGGAGCCAAATGTCTCTCACCTGTGCTTCCACCGGAGTTTATCTATGACAACCAGATTATGTTGAAGAACTGGTTTCCTCTCTGTATCATGAGCACCTGGAGGGCAGGCAGGCACTTTCTCTTTTTTTGTCTGAGTGTTTGCTTTACTTGGCACAGAGCAGGAGCCCTGTGAAATAGTAAATGAAAATGGATTCATAAAGGCATACTTTTGGTTTATGGCTGTAGCTGTTATTTCCAAGCCTAGCATTATTTGCAGTTCTTCCTTTTAGGCAGACACTCTTGATTCCCTCACTGAAAATTAATAGCTACTATTCCTAATGCCTTCAGGCCAAGTTTTTTCTGTACTATAATTTCTCAACATTTCATAACCAATTCCCTATTATTGGAAAATTCATAGCAATGTGTCTTTAAGTTTTCTTCTGACTGTAGTAAAATAGCTATAATATACTGTTAGAAAAATTATCCAAAACACAGAAATAAGCAAAAGAGAATAATACTGTGTGTTCTTTTAGAAGAAAGCTGAGCTTGATTTTTAATTTATTGGGCTATTTTTAAATTATGTACTGGCAGAGGTTAACTTGTAGATTTTTGTCAGGTAGAACAGAAAACCCCAAAAGTTTTGGTTTAGGGCTATGTTGGAAATTAACCAACTTCATATCCAACACATATTTAATCTAATCTATTAAATTGCCCATATATACCTAGCTTCTTAAATGATCTTTGGTTTTATCATCTTACTGGTTACCTCATTAATTAATGTGTTATATTAGACCCTTGACATGCACTCATTTTATGTTTGTCTGAGAGCCATAATTTTACCCTTTTAAAGATTATTCTTTAACAATACATAGTAGAAAAGTACTAGTCCTTTTGAGAATTAAAAAAATTAATTTTGAGTCTACTCCTACCAGCTTTTTTTTTTTTTTTTTTGTCAACCACCCATAGTTTCTTTACCTACAAAATGAGGATATTTTCTGCTGGGTATTGGGGAAGGATTAAATATCATGTAAAATAAATTGGGAAACAATAAAGTGAAATAAAAATTGTGCATTATTATTTGCTATAGAGTTGCTTGTTATGTATCTTGTTGAGTTTTTGTGTATTTTTAGCCCAGTGATACTTATAGTGACAATCTCAGAAACCAAACAGAATTTGAAGAAAAATTGAACACATTAATTTTCACTCACTGCTCAATTTTCTTAATTTTAACATTTACAGATAAAGGGAGCCAATATCTATTTTCATGGCCATACAAATATAGGAGACATTTAAATAAACTAATTGGTTTATTTAAAGTAAACTTTTCCTGGTTATTTGTTTTAAGTATTAAATGTTTTTGAGACTGGGCTTGATGTTTATCCAGCAGAAGACTTTCTAGGAGCCTTATTTCTTATTAAGAATCAACTTAGTCCTGAGACAGTAGCTTTCAACTCTAAAATGGTCCTAGCAGCAGACTACGAGGTAAAGGCGTTTTCTGTGTGTGTTTTCTTAATGGTTGTGGTAAGATTTTGTCTGAACAAAGGGTTCTAGACTATATAAAATATTTGAAAAATAGTGACCTAGAGCAGCAGTCCCCAACTTTTTTGGCACCAGGGACTGGTTTCATAGAAGACACGGGGGTGAGGGTAGGGTCCCTAGGGGGCGATGAGGGCGATGGGGAGCCGCTGTAAATATAGATGAAGCTTTGCTCTCTTACCCACCACTCACCTCCTGCTGTGCGTCCTCGCCCAAGTTTCATGGAAGACAATTTTTCCATGGATGGGGGCACGGGGGTGGGGTGGAGTGGCGTGGGGTGGGGAAGGGAGGGGCGGAGATCTGTGGCCCCCTCCCTAACAGGCAAGGACTGGCAGAAGTCAGCAGCCCTGGGGCTGGGGACCCTCACACCTAGAGGATTTACACTGGGGTAGAGGGGGGTTGGAGTAAACACATTCATGACCCTTGTAAGAGATGAGGGAGGACTATACAAATGTAACTTTGTGCATAAACATTTTGTTTCTCTCTTTAAAATATCTAAAATGTGGATTATAAAATTGATGGTTAAGGAAATAGATGTGAATCATGTTTTGATATGAGATAGAAATCAACAACAAGAAATAGAGTTTTTAAGATTTTTAAACAGCAAGAATATGTTTAAAATGTGATCATTTTAGTTTTAAAAGGTACATTACTGAGAATCTCAATTAAACAAAGATTTCTAATTTGTACAATAAATCCTTTTACTTTTTTTCCCCACTCTCATATTAAACATTTACCTTGCAATGTTGCTAAGTGGCTTAAATTAGTTTCTCTCTCTCTGTCTCTCTCTTTCTCCTCCTTCTTCTCTCTGTATTACACATAGCACACAGTAAGAGCTCAATAAATGCAGTCACGCATATTGTTCTGACTTCCCCATGAATGTGAAAGACGAAACTCACTGGGGAAAACTTGTCCCCTAAGAGTCATCTAGAAATAATAGGGAGGAAAATACATTTTAGTCTATGAGCAGTCCAAATTTGATATGATTTAAGTCTATCACAAATAAGCAGTTGGCTACAGTTATCAGCTAAATGTCTCTCTTAGGATTTCCCTTCAAATAGAAAATATCTAAATAATAAACATTTATGAAGCATTCCTGATATGTCAGGAATTGTGCTAGATGTCAGTGCTCCAAAGCAGAAGAACATACTGTGCAAGCTTTGAAGGGTCTTATAGGAAGAGAGAGACAGAAACCTCCATACAACACTAAGTACTATACATAGTAGAGGAACGTACACAGCCACCTGGAGCACAGAGGAACAATTTATTCCATCTGGGGTGAGGTGGAGGGCAATTTAAGCATCATAGGGAGGATGACAGAGAATAACCTTTCAACTCTGCTTTTACTCATTTCTTGGAAAATTCTTTGTTGCACCCATTACTGTGTGCAGAACACTACGCTTTTCTGTTCCACTGATTAATAATTGAATGTATGAGAGAGCCCGCAGTGGGGAGAACTTGGCAAAAATGCTTTACTCTCGAGGTCATGCACGATGTTTTGAGCTACTATTTGGGAATATGGAATACATTTGGGGGAAAAAGTAATCCTCGAAGATTCGAGAACGTGGGGACACCTAACTAAGGACAAAATTCTCCCAGAGCCCTGTAAAAGAGCTTTTAAGGTGCCGCTAATCATTGTTTATTAAAAAAGCATTTGTTACTCCTGTTATACTCTGCTAAATCCTGAAAAATGGAAATGCTTTTTCATGTGAGAAAAGGGCAGATAGATTTTAATTTTTTTCCTCCTCTATGTTAGTATTCTAACGTCACAGACATCAGATCATCTATTTAGAATCCAATTAGTGAATATTTAGGACTCTGATCTTCCCCTAGTAATCCTAAAAACATGACTATTCTATATAGCAAGGATTTAACATGGATTTTCTAGCTGGCAAGTGTGCCAGAAACATCAGATTATCCGTGACAACAACAGAGGCTTCCCTCTTTCCCAGCTGGGATTTGCCACAACTGTAACTACCTGCTGTCCATATTTGACTTTCTAGAAGCTCTACCTTAGGGCCCGCAGCCAGATGATTCCAAACCAATGAGCTAATACCCTAGTCTTGTTTCCTGAAGCTTTCTGGTTGATTTATATCAAAGGTGTGACTGGAAACCTCCCACCTAAGACAGTTTTTTACTTCGGCTGCTAAGTGTTTTCAGTCTTCCAGGAGTGCTTGAGATATAACTGATGATCCTCTATTTCACTGAGTTTAAGAAAAAAAAAAAAAAGGAAGTCATGTCATTGAAAGATTACTTGTTTCATTTTAATTTTACAAGCAATTCTCAAGTTTCTATAGAGTATTTACTCTCCAAATGTGAAAAGGAAATGCAAGTAATTTAGAAACCCCTTTAAACTCAAATTAGAGAGGATATTTTCAGCAGTTAAAAGGAAGTCATCCTGTGATTCAAGTAATCAAGGTGACTGACGGGATAAACAGGGAAGTTTCCCGTCAGTAACAGAGGTTGTATTTTCTTTACCCAAGTTATTGTGCTTTAAAAATTGTCAGTTAGATTTTCTGAGGTCACACAGTATTCTCATTTTAGAATATTGCGGGATATGTTTGTGGATACTCCCATTAAAGGATAGAATAGAATGTATAAATAAAAGGACTACAAAAGTAAGAAGGAGATTGTCAAGTGAACAATGTAGGAGCCAGCATCATTACTTTAGAGATTCATAACAGAGAACAACAGTGTCAAAGAGCCTCTGTGAAAAAAGACAAATGTATTCCGTATTTCTAACACCCATCCATTGACGTGACACACCAACAAAATTCGCTTGGCCATTTCCATTTTTACCTTCTCTAAAATTAGAATCTCCCACATGGATTTGGTGATAGGTATCCCTAGGGACAAGGTCGAACGCATCAACTTTTATTTCTAGTTTTGAACTAGTCTACCAGTATTTCCAATCAATTAACACTGAAATGATTAGAGTCTGACATGCAAGCTGAGTAAAAAATTGAATAAGGGAAAAGTCTCCATAGAGTTATATTTTTACTATCTTATAAAGTCTAAAGGGACAGAAAACTCATAACTCTGCTTTTAAGATAGGAAAAAAAATGCTGATAACAAGAGAAGATTGAAAATAAATGAGAAACTGCTAATGCAGTAAAAAGGGGAGAGATACTAAGACACTCCTCTAACAAAGCAATTGGAAAATATTCCAAAGGAGATAAATAAGAATGTGAATAGGCAAGGATTTTTGTCTCTCTTGTGAGTGGGTCTCTTTTGTTTGTGAATTACAAAGCTTCAGAGAGACTGGAAATGAAGTCTCCATCTTTCCTGTGAGTTTACCAGGACTTTTTAGTTTTTAAACACATTTTAGATTATGTAGGGCTTGGAAAGGTGGTAAATGGAGAAGAAAGCTTATCTCAATTAAAGTAAATGCTGGATGAAGAAAATTTTTTGTATAAACTATATAAACTGTATAAATTATGGAAAATAATTAGGGCATACATTAGAGAAAATTTCCTATCCATGATTTCTGTGCCACCCCTTCTGAAGCCTGAACAAGCTGGTCCGTGGAAGAAGGAAAGGATGGTAGTGAAAGGGACAGGGACCTGGTTGTGGTGGAGGCACAGAGCACCAGTGTGCATGGATTCGGGCATCGGGCAAATCAGATCTCCAGCATCACACTGATGCTTGCCAGCTGTGTAACCTCAGCTGGGCTGCTTAACCTCTTAAGCCACATTGCCTACACCTGTGAAATGGAGACCTAATCGTTCCTACCCTGCAAGGTATTTTTGAAGATGAATTAACACAGTGCTTGAAACACCCTTATCACAGTGTGTAGTAAGCTCTCGACAAGTGGTAGATGTTATTACCACTATATTTACCACAGTTTTGATTCCAGAAAAGAGGGGACCTCCCCAAATGAAATCTGATTCCTGTTATTCCTTTGCCTGCAAGTTTGAGGCGGGCTGTTTGTAAATATTTGCCCCCTGGAATATCTCTGGGGTCACCAGTTTAGATCTGGTGTCTGTGGTGGCTGTGCATGCGTGAGAGGGCACACAAGAAGAGCTTGTGTGAGGGATGGAAAATCTGCTTTGCTAAACTGAAGTTCTTATACATCATTTGCTTATACCAGTTCACTACTTTGCGCTATGTACTAGAATAATTACCTATCTTTGTTAAGAGGGTTTTTCACTTCTTCATGACAGAGTACATCTTTTCCCCGGCTTTCTTTAGCTTACTACACAAAAAGCAGCATTTGTTTAGCCATGTTATTGAAAAGATAGAGGTCTTCTGAGAAAAACCAAGTCCTGCTTGAGTCAGGATCTGACGCTTCCTGGTGAGTTGTCTTTTGTAAGTCACCTTGCCTTTTGGAGCATCAGTTTCCCAAATGTAAAATGCAAATATTAACTTCCACTTCCCAGGTTGTTTGAGGATAAAATGTTATAGTGATGCAAAGCTTGTGATTCAGTGTAAGTGCTCTGCAAATGCCAGCCCCCTCTCTGCTCTTCTCTACCAAGAAACAAAACAACAAACCTGCACAAACATGGCTAAGCAAATTCTCAGGGATTGATGCCTGAGAATTTATATGGGCTTTATATTATATGGGCTGTCCACACATGTGGTTTAGGAGGCAATCCCTCTCAGCTGGAAGTCATTGCTATTTTCCCACAAAAATTCATAATACTTATTGGGCTTATGGGTAAATACCTTTTCTGATAACAAGACTGGTTCTAAGGATGAAGGGTGCTTAAAACTCAGTGAAGAAATAATAGCAAATTGGATTTGGAAATCTCTGTTTTATTATGGTCGCATTTGAGAAAGAACCAGATTATTTTATTAAATACTACCTTTAGAAGGCTGGAAAAATATAAATCCTAAAAGCAATTTATAGTTTTCATGGCGTTGACCACATTCTTGGTTCTTTTTAGTTTACTTCCCAGTGACAGTGAGAAAATTTTGCAGGATCAACACTGTTACTTGATTTGCAGTTGACAGTTTGGATGTTTTTAAGTGTATCTACTGCTTTGAAGAAATTCTTGACCTACTTCAGAATTAGTTTTTCCAGTAAACTCGACCTTCAGTGATTATCTTAGCCACAGATCTTTCTTCAGACGACTTTTCAAAGATAAAATGTATCTTGACCAGGCTTACTTTACTTTAGTCAGTCATGTATTTTTTTCTTTTTGGAATTATATCATTCAAAAAATAAAAATATGATGGTCTTAAAAATTAGGAGGAGTTTTTTGTTTGTGGTTTTGTATTTATATTTTTAAGAAAACATGTAATGTTATACTATTCCTCCATTATTTTGTTGTTTTCATTTTTTTCAAATTAGATTTTTTCATCAGAGTGTATTAGATTTGACTACCAGGGTATGACAACCTATAATTCATGTTAAAATAAATGCTTTATTTCATGCATGTGAATATATTTAAGAACAAAAAATAATGTCCGTGATTAACAGAGTCACGTTCCAAAATTTAACATTCTTTTCAAGGGCTTTGCCCATTATCAGGTCCCTTTTGAGAGCCTTAACTTTAATACATTTGCATATAACAGTCTACCAAAGGGAGATTTGGACTAAAAATGTATAGAACTCAAGTTTCTAGTACCTGCCCTTATATGCCATGAGCACCAATCAACCCCGTCAAAGGATAACTTTCTGAAGCACAGAATCTTTCGGAGTTAATCTTAGAGAGAGCGGGAGTAATTGGCCAAGGTTTATATGGGAATACAGAATTTAATTGAAAAACGAAAAGAAGTGACCATAACTGAGGGCTTCTTATATGTCAGGCACTATATTTTGTGTTTTCACATACTTTAATTCAGTTAAATTCTCCTGAAAGTTTAGATTTTTAGACCCAATTTTACATATCCAGAGTCAACAAGGTGAGATAAATCTTCAAGGGTAACAATATTAAATAAGCAGCGAGCCTAGGTTAGCAATGCAGGTCTGTGACTTCACAGCTCATGTTCTTCCCATATCATCTGTAAACCATGAAGAAGCTGCTTTATGTTGTTCTTTACGCTGTTACAATCTAAAGAAATTTTGGTGAACTTGTAGTACTAGTAACACATTCTAGGTGTTTTCGTACCTATGTTTGCATGCATTCACTGATTCATTCTCTCAATAAATATTTATTGAGTGCTTACTATGTTTCGGAAACTGATTCACAATCTGGCATTAAGTGAACAACACAGACAAAAGTCCCTGATCACAGCACTTATGTTTTGCTATGGGCGTATGTCCCAATGTTATGGCAAACAATTTCTTACTCTAATATACACACTTTCTCCCTTAAGACCTCCAACTTTTAGATGGCACATCACTGCCCAGAACAAAAATTCCAAGTCCCAGCATGCCTTGGGGTTGAGCACGGCCAAGAGGGTAAGTGGAAGTCTAATCTAATGTGGCTGCTTCCAGAAAATTTCTTCCAAAAAATGCTGTTGAGTCCCATTGCCACCTTTCTTCCTTTCTCCTTCTTGCTGCTTGGAATGTGAGTATATTGGCTAGGACCCCGTCCTGGAAAAGGAGGACAAGGGCCACACCCTCCAGAAGTAGCCTGGCTTGCAGATGACGAAGGAGCTTCCAAGCCAGCTCTGGAGTGCCTACATCTGGACTGTTTAGAAAAAAGAAATCAAATTCTATTTCCTGTGGATTGCTGTTACTAGCAACCGAGCCTAATTCATGTTAAAACATTATGTTTGGATTTGCAGTTGATTTTATTGTTTTTTATTGCTCAGAATGCCTTTGTATCTTTTCCCTATGCCCAGTACTGCCCCATCCCCATCTATGCTCTCTACACATGCCTAGAGTTTTCACAAGAAAACATTATTTGAGCTCCTGGATCCAACTGTAGCTGGATCTACCCTCTAGATTTTTCAGTTATGGTAACTAACATATTCCCTTTTTTTTCTTTTTTGTCTAAAACAATTTCAATTTGGTAGAGAAAGGGTTCTGACTGAACAGTATGCATATGTTGATTTATTATGTATTTATCACTTATGTTATAAACATGTTATATGTTTATGTTATAAACTTAGATCAAAGATTGATAAACATACAAACATGCTTTATAGAGATCTACCCCTAGTCCTCCCATTTTACAGGTGAAAAATCTGAGCTGCAAAGGAGCTAAAAGATTTGCCTCAAATCTCTGTAAAAACTCATGACTTCTCAGGTTCCAGTCAATTGCAAATTGCATCTATTTCCTCTATGTCATCTTACCCAATACACATCTAAATTTGCATTGGTATAATACAAGTTCTATTTTCACTTTTATTAGTTGTACTAGTATAGTTATCCTTGAGAGGAAAAAAATAAAACCTAGCATATGCGAAGATAAGAAGGATTCTGAATTATCTGCTCCCCCCCCCACTTTAAAATTATATTGAACAGTAGAAAAGTAGAAGAAACAAACGTGTCATGGAGCTCAGTTTCTTCCTGGTGCAGAACTGATTCCTTGAAAATCCTTCCTAATATGTTATCCAGTCTGGGTTTAAAAGCCCCAAATGCTAAGGCTTTTATCAAGTCCCTTGGAAGATTATATCTCACATCGTAGTTTGGAGCATACCAAACAGTTCCTGAAACCAAAAGTAAGCTCGTTTATTGCTGTCACTTGTGAGATTTTGCTGCTTAGACACAGTTCCCTTTTTTTCCTTCATGAATGCCCTCACTGACTTTTGGTTCTTTTCTTGTCTTTGAACATTCTATGAGTTGCATATCTGTACGGATTAAGTCCATTCTCTCTTGGTAAATCCATTTGACTTATAACTGAATTCTAAATCCTTTCCAAATAATTGTGAAATGTTTGATAGAGTTATTTCACATTTTGGAGGTAAAAACAGCACTTAGGCTTCATTGCACAAATATAAACTTGACATAGAGATTGTGACTCAACTAATTAGCATAGCCATTTATCTAATACAAATAACCTATATATACATATATATACTTTTAACCAACTTTATTGAAGTATAATTTACATGCCCTGCAATTAATCCATTTTAAGTGTACAATTAAATGATTATTAGTAAATTTACCAAGTTGTACAGCTATTCACACAAATCAGTTTTAGAACATTTCCTTCCCCCTATTGAGACTCCTAATT
>CAUYRT010090213.1:0-25637 GCA_963574885.1 Lepilemur ruficaudatus | reverse complement strand
ATTTTATTTTACATATCATGCCTTTACTCCATTTTAAGTGTACAATTAAATGGTTATTAGTGAATTAATAATCAAATTCATAATAACTTTAAAATTAATTTACCGTCTATTTAAATACCAGTGTTAAAACTATATGATACTATGTTATTCTGATCATTATTTTGAACTGATAAATAACACTCATTTGTATGAACAAAAATACATTCTTAGTTCTACTTTAATTTTCACCCTTTAATTAATAAATTTTTTAAAAATGATAGATGAAAAAGCATCTACAATTTAAATCATTTTGTGCTGGATGTGGTGAAATGTAATCATTATGTGATATTCATTCAGCCTTTCAGAGATAATCATCATTTGATATTTGGTGAGCTCTGCTCCAGATCTCACTAAATGCACATGCTTACATTGTATACTTTTGCATATATAGTTTTTCATAACAGAGATAATGTCGTGTGTTTTGCTTGCATAATATTTATACATATGAATAAATAATCATTTTAAAGATTATCTAATCATATCATGGTCCTTAATAACTGAGGGAACGCTTTGTGCATATTATAATTTAGATAACTAGTGCTCTTTTACTAGATATGTAAGATGTCTTCACATTTTTACTATTATAATTCAAGATTTTAAGAAATTCTTTTTAGAGTAATTTTTTTCTTTTTTTTCATTTTTGTAACCATATTTGTAGGGCAAATCCATGAAAGTAGACCTGCTATACCAAAAGAAGCAGATATTTTGTATTTGGTAATACATGACACTAAAACTCTAAAACAACAAATAAAACAATATTCTAACAACATTAATGAGATACTAATGAATACAGAGTTTCTTTCCAAAAGCAAAATACCATAAAGTTTTCTTTTGTCTTTTAGTAAAATGTTTTGTTTCATACTTTTTGGCTCTCATTTATTTTTTCTGATGTAATATATGTTTTTGGTGTCTAGTTTTTATTTTATTATATTTTCTACTTGTTTATTTTTGGGGTAGAAAATCTATTTTTATGGATTAATTATGTCACTTGCTAATGTATGGTAATTTTTAATATTATAAAAACATTTTGCTGTTTTACCTTGGGCTTTCATGTATACAATGTTATTTGCAAACAATCATAATTTTATCTTTTTCTTTTTTTCAGTATGTACACTTCTTATTTTATTCACTTTTTATTTTTACCAGCTAGATCTTCAAGAATAATGCTAAAATAAAAAAAAATCTATTGTTTCAATAGTCCTTTTTAGTCCTTTCAGAAATATATAATGAAAAAATAGATACTAAACTGTAGCATGGTCAACAAGCTAGTGCTTTAATATAATACCAGACTGTCTTACTAAAAATGATATAAACAGCAATCTTGGAAATAACGAAGGAGGATAACGTCTTTATTATTAGAAAAACTTCTCATCAGATTTGCTATCATTAGATCATATTGAACATAATGGACTAATTAGCATCTTGCTTCCAGTCTACATATATAAGATCTATTCCACCTTTCTTTGATAATATTTTTGTGCTTATAAATTAGGTCTGTTGAAATGTATTTAATTTGCTGTGCTTTAGATAAGATAGTCATGCAAGCTGAAAATACATTTAATCTTATGTTGAAATGAGATAGTATATGATTATAAAATGATTAGGGAAGACACATACTAACAGTATCAATAAAAAATCTTATAAGTCTCCTTTTTGGCTTAAGAAAGTTTAATCAACTCAGATTTAAATGTAGTGGAAAGGACAACTTAAGTAATTACATTGTGAGATTTACTTCCATCTCAGGTAATGTTCTAGAAAATATAATGAAGTAGGTGATCTTTTAGAAGAAGGAACTGATTACTTGAATGAAAAATTGTTATCACAACTGTCAGAGCCACTATTGCAAACTAATACAATAAATCAATTTTAATAAAGTAATCGATAAGGTTGACAAAGGCAATGTGCAATATATAATGTATCAAGTTTAAAGTCAAACTAAAGATGATGTCTGATACTTACTTTCAACAAACAATGCTTCGTGAACCTCATTCAAAATGGCTTACTATGAATGAAATTATAAGAAATTATGTTAATTATTAGAACTATATTCTTTCCAACATGTTTACTTGAATATGTCTTCATTTTTTGGATATTTCTAATTATATTTTACCTTTTCTTATCAGCTTTCTGGAAGCTTAAACTCCTGGTGTATGTATGTCACAATACCCCTACTAAAGTTTGTTTTATCAAATAATTTTACAAAACATAAGTTATTGAACAGCTATTATCCCATTACAGGTCAAGTAGCTCTGTATTTTGTTGTTGTTTTTTTATTTATATAAAAGTCAGAATTACTGCTACCAGGAAAATAGTTTTGGTTAACGAAAAGGATGGGTAGGTAGTTTCACTTCAGCCTTTTAGATTACATCAAAACAACTCTTTCTAGAACAAATAAAGCACCTATATATATGTAGATATATTTATATATTAAGCAGTATCATTTCCTTAAAATTCATAGTTACGGCAAAATGTGAAGATAGTAACACTGAATAACAAGTGAATTTTTATCTTTCCAAATTTTAATTGTTATAATTATATCTATTAATTTCTTTCCAAACAATCTGTGAGCCATTATCTCACAGCTCCCTAAAAGCCTTGTGTAAAATCAGTCTTAAACGCTCTAGATGAGAATACCCTCAGTTCTGGAATCATACATTCATTCACTTCACACATTTTTTTAGTAACTTATGTGCCAAGAACAAAGCTGATAAATTTCTTGCCCTTGTGGATCTTTCTAGAGTAGGGAGTTAATAAATAAACGCACAAATATAATATAACTTCAGGAAGTAATATGACAGGGTAAGAAGATGAAGAATGATGGGTGATAGGGCTATTTTTGTAAGGATAGTCCAGGAAGGCACTGGCATTTGAGCAGACACTGAATGAAGTAGGAAGCAAGAAGAGATTGTTGTGGTGATTAACTAAACATTCTAACACTTTCTACAGATACGTTATAATTTGCTGTCATTCAATTTTTATATCAGTTAAGAAGCATATTAACTTCACATGAATAGCTATTGACCTCAGAATAGACTTTTAAGAATATTAAATACAAATATCCTTTTTTTTAGTTTACTGTGGTATGCAAAGGAATCACGAAATGTTTGAAAGTGGAAAAAGTCAAGTGAATTCATGGCTAGGTAAATGAGAACTAAAATGGTAGTTACAAAACTGGATTAAAATAGTCTTTTTTATGTGTGCACCCAGCATATAGAAGGTTCCTAGCAAATGTTAGTTTCTTTCTTTACTACTTATTATATGTTCAACCTTTCACAAAAAGAAACATAGTTATATAGTTGTGTCTTATTTCACACTACAGACATGTTCCTTAAAAGTATAAGTTGAAATTTTGTAAACTAAATATTTTAAATGAATCACTGGAATTGGTTTTGTCTTTGTTAGCAAATTATAATTGTATCATTTGTACATTGTATAAACCTGAATAGTTTTAAACCAATTTTGCTTAATATTACTTAAATGAAGTAAATCTTTCTAGACATTTTTTTTAAAAGAGGAGATTTTTGTATTTTTTTCTTTCTAATTTGGTCTTAATGTATCTCTCCAGAGAGTCATGTAAATTCTAGCCCTGCCCTGATGAGGCTCCAGGGATTTGGTCCTAGATGTTTACAAAGTACCTTTCACAAGATACTTTATTATTGTGAACAGCCTAATGCCTAAGTGTCTGACCTGTGATCAGGTGTCCCTCTCACAGGAAAATTTTTTATACTGGCAGACTCTTCTGTCTGACCTGTGCCCACTTTATTCCTGCCAAGATAGCCACTCTCTAGGAGAAGTTAGGTCCAAGTGCATTGGTCGAGTAAGACACAGAGAAGGCAACTCAATAAAACACATGAATAACAGAAGCAGTGTATTACTAACAGATCCCAGTGAAAAGTGGGTAGCACACCTCACAGGGCCAATGGGAAAGAAGGAGTCATCTGGGACACGTGCTCTCAACCAGTGGGTGGGGAACAAGAAAGGGAGAGTGAGGGACCTGTGGCTCAAAGCCTTTATTGGGGCCCAGGGTGTTATCCAAACAGATTTCCTGTGAGGAGATGTCATTGGTGACTTTAGGGCAAACAGGCATGTGTCCCATGGGTTCATGTCATGACTGAGAGGTGCTATGTCTGTGCAGTTCATGTGGGAGGTTAGTGAGAGAAGTCAAGCAGGTTATATTTAGGTGTCTCATAGGGAGGAGGTTACCAGGAGATGATCTTAAAAGGCAGAAATTTGATTGAAACACATTGAGGAATGAGGAGAAGGTAGAAAACTAGAAACTGTATTAACGGTATCAAAGCCCTGCTTCTTGTATGAAACACTCAACTTATACTCAAAATGGATGCCAAGGCAATGTAAGATTAAATAATTCACTACAAAGATTATTCCTAGGATAGAGAAAAGCAAGAAAAATTTACTGATATGATGATTAAATTGTAATTAATAAGAAGAGCAAAGACACAAGTCTTCCTAAAGTGGAGTCAGCTAGAAGTATTACGGTAGGAAATAGAGGAAAATCTTTGGGCTTGTCAATGTAGGTGCTTGTTTTGTTTTCTTATACATTTTTTTAGATGACAGCAAAAATTTAAAGATTATTCTTACGTGATCAAGCGGTTGGTATGTAAAAGAAGGATAAAGATTGAGGTCAAAAGTCACAACACACTTTTATTGGTGTAATGGTGTTGATTTAAATGACATTTACTGAAGAAGGTATCACTTGCACAAAAGATAGTGGATGAAAATTAATCAGTAAATATTTATTCACATAACAAATCAATGTCCCATTCATATATAAAATCTATCTGTTCATTTTTATGTTTGTACAAAGTGTGACTTATTTATAATTCAACTGTTTTTTAATGTTAAGGATGACAAATTAAGGACAGTTGCAATTTATTTATTGTACTGTCTCACTGCTATACCTTAAACTTCAATAAACCCTAAATTCTCTAAGAATACTCTTCAGTATTTCTTTGAGTATGAAATCAATGTTAGTATTCTAAATGAACCTTTCTACAAATGAAAGGAGTATCCCACTGGTAAAATAAATACATTTTGTTACAAACCTGTGAATAGTCTTGATTAGAATTTGGGGTTACCTAATTCACCAAATAAATATGTTTTCACATTATCCAAATGTAAATGCAAGTGGTCAACTATTTACAATGCTTTGACTGATGATTTTGCAACTTTATGATAGTGCAAATAGGATAGCCATTCAGTAGAAACTAGACTTGGAATTTTTAATTTTAATCTTTTCCCAGGCTAAAGATATGTGCTAGGGATGCTCTCTGGCAATTCTGAGCAGCAGCAGTGAACCACAGCTCCCAGTCAGAAGATCATGAAAGTAAACAACTGATAATCTACAAAATACTGTATTGCCAGATGATTTTGCCCAACTGTAGGCTAATGTAAGTGTTCTAAGCCCATTATGGTATAGACTAAGAAATGATATTAAGTAGGTTAGGTGTATTAAATATATTTTGATGTATGATATTTTCAATTTATGATGGTTTTATTAGGATGTAATTCTATTATGAGTCAAAGAGCATCTCTCTTGAACTCAATTGGATTTTGACATATATTTCAGGGTACAATTAGTTATGTTTTGAAACTCCTATAATTTTTAAATATTATTTAAAATGCCCCCCAAAAAAGAAGCATTTTAAATTTAGTAAACAGATCATACTTTTGTGACAAAAAAAACAAATAACAGGCAATTTAAATAATGTTCTAGCATTTTATACATCCACAATATAATTGTGGATGTATAAAATGCTAGAACATTATTGGATATTGCCTTTTAGGTCAGAAATTTTATGATACACCTATTAAATTAAATACATTTATCATTTGTATAGGCTCATTTATGTTTTTTAAATTTATTTTTAATAAATTAATTTTCATTTCGTATTTGGAAATGGATTAGGCAATTTAAATTTTAGTGGTGAGTTGCCTCCTTGTTTTATGTCCTGATAATATGGTATTATAAACCTGAAAAGGCCTTATTTTTCTAATGTGGTTTCTAGGATATGCTATTTCCAAATTCTGTAATTCTAACCATGTGGATTTACCATGGCAAATCCTTTTAACATTCTCTGACAATATTGTAAGTAGTGGAGCATAACAAAAATTTGCTGCTAGGAAAATGCTAACTTTTTGGCATGAGCTATAGAATACGGATTTTCTTTCTGCAACTTCTTCTAGGATTTTTTAGTGTAGTTATAATAGTCCTATTAATTTGAATTATGACAAACTTAAAGTCCAATGTAGTCTTTTCCTCCTTTATAAAACAAAATAAGTTGTTCTTTTAATCCCTTTTGCCTGTGGAATGTTGACCTTTAAAAATTATTTTTTTCACCACAAGCAATGCCTCATGTGATACTGAAAATAGCATTTGTTCAGTTCGTGTTGATAGTGGATTAAATGCAGTATTAGACTACTAAGAACTCTCCTAAGAGCTATCATAAGGATTTGGCTTACACAAGAATCATAATATTAAAAGAAGAAGTACCTCAGGCTCAAAATAAATATTTCTTGTAGAACTAGTTTCTAATGGAATGTGGATTGTGTGATTATCCTATAATTTCAGTTATATCTTGCGGAGTGGAAATCTGTGCCAGTGAAACAGTACATTGCCACATGTTTGACATTAATAAATACACAGTCTATTTAAATATATATAAGCAATTAAGATATCCTACATAATCTATAATCCTAGTGATTTAAAATCATCACTGTACATTGTTACTTTGGGGGAAAAATTTTTAAATATATTGGAAATCATAAAATGTGTCATAGTAGATTTTCAAAACAACCCACTAGGCAAATATAAACTCATACTCCCAACCTTGTTAGAGTAATTGGTACCAAACTTTACATCTCATTTTTAAATAGAAGGGAAACTGAAAATACATGAAAAAAAATGTTTTAGATATTGTAAAGTAGGAAGTACAGGACTACTATTTCTGAATGAAAGAGAATAAACAGGCCAAGCCTTAACACTGCTTCCAGTATCACCCTGAGAAAAACTCTCCAGGCATGGTATAAAGCTCAACTTTATAAGGGAAAGCATGATTACAATGAATAGGAAAAAAGAAGCTACATAATAGAATCTCAGAAGTGAAAAATTTACTGGAAAGGTGTGAGAAATTTAAATAATATGAAAGAAAGTATCAGTGACTAATTTTAGGCACAGTAACAGACACTTATCTGTCAAAATTTTTAAAAAATTAAGAAGATATACAACAAGCGATTAATAAAAATAGGACACCACTACAGATGGTACAGGCAACAAGCAAATAATAATATTATGTGATAAATAATGTCTAATAATATAGCCAACAAATTTGGAACATTACACAACATAGAAAAATATCTAGAAAAATACAATTAACCAAAATTACCTAAAGAAGGAAAAAAACCTTAAAAAGTACTTAACCAAAAAACAAATTAATTATATAATAATTTTAAAATACCTCCCCCATGTCCACCTTCCACACAAACTCCAGGGCCAAATGACTTGAACAGTCACATATACCCAAAGTGAACAAGAAACAATTTAAAAATTACCAAATCTTTTTTCCACAATAGAAGAACACTTGTAATTTTTAAATTATTTTGTTATTGAATAGAATAAATAAATAAAAATGAATTGCCTTGTGTTATATAATGTTGAATCAAACATGGAGGACTAGTAGAGAAGAGGATAACTATTGGTGAATCCAACTATATATCAAATAGAATTCAGAAAAGTAAAATTGTAGTACATATAAAACAGTCAGGTTTATTTTAGAAATTGACTTTAATCTGAAAATAAATATATTTAGAGATTGAGTAAAGTCATATTTTCTTAAGAGAAGTGTTTCCAAACATACAAAATCAAATCACGATGTAAAAATATTTTAGTAAGATATAGACAATTAATCTAGGAGAGTTTATCTACAAAGCCTAAAGCAGATGTCATATTTAAAGGATAGATTTTTTTTTTTTCTGAAATTGAGGATAAGACAAAGATATTCCATATCACTTTTGTTTAAAAGTGTATTTTAGGTCCTGGTAAGTAAAATATGGTAAAGAAAAAAAAAAGCATTGCATGTATATTAAATACTTCATTATCAGAGATGTAATTGTATATTTAGTAAATCCATAAATATCTACATATAAAATATTAGAATTAAAAGCAGGGCTTGACAAAATCACCGGATACAAAATTACTACACAAAATTCCATGTGTTAGTTCATTCTGATAGTCTAGAAACAAACATAAGTAATATTTAAGGATACAATGTAGACTAAAAATATGAAATATCTACAGATAAGTTTAAACAATTATATATATATGAGATTTCTATAGAAAATGTAAACCTTTAATAACTGGGTGATCAGGAGGTGATGATTACTGAAAGTTGGGGTAGCTGTGGCAATTTCTTAAAATAAGACAACAAGGAAATTTGCCACATGGATGCATCATTGACTCTTCCTTTCACAGAAGATTTTTCTGTAGGATGTGATGCTGTCTGATAGCATTTTGGCCACAGTAAATATCTTATAAAATTCAAGTCAAACCCTATCACTGCTTTATCAACTAACTTCATGTAATATTGTAAACCTTTTGTTGTCATTTCAACAATGTTCACAGTGTCTTTGCCAGGAATAGGTTTTATCTCAAAAACTGCATTCTTAACTCATCCATAAGAAGCAACTTTTCATCCATTCATATTTTATCATGAGATTGTATCAATTCAGTCCCATCTTCAGGCTCCACTTATAATTCTAATTCTCTTGCTTTTTCCACCACATCTGCAGTTAATTCTTCCACTGAAGTCTTGCACTCCTCAAAGTCATCCATGGGAGTTGGCATCAACTTCTCCCAAATGCCTCTTAATGTTGATATTTTGCCAAAACCAAATTTAGTTGAAAAACACAAGTCCAGATTAAGTAAAATCATACCTTCTATTTCAGTTTTGTACATGCAAACTCATATAAAAGTGTAAATGCCCTCTCATATAATTGTTTCTTGATTTATATGTACTAATATTTAGGAGAATATTCATCCTTACAAAGAAACATATGAGGTGGCAATTTCGTGTTAGCAGAACAGGGCTATTTCAAACTTAAAGGTAAAAAAAAAATGCACATCATTTTGTTAGTCCCTCTCTCTTACCTAGTTATTTCATGATTAACTTTGTCTAAGAGAATTTTGGCTTTGAATTTACAATATTTTCTCAAATTAAACACAATCATCAATTATAGATTACAGACCTCTTATGACATATAAATCATTGAACAATTCTGTGTGAAAATCTAATTTGAAATATAGGAGATGAAGGTACTGACACACAATATTTAATTGTTCAATTCGCTTGATTAATTTTTCCAAAGTTTTTTTTTTCTATTTGTTGTAGATTTGAAGGAAAACATAATGATAGAAAAAATATAAGTATGTACCATGTCCTAAAATAGGCTGGCAGAAATCAAAATACCTATGTAAGAGAGGTAAGTGGGTTTAACAAGAAAGTCAGAAAATTTTAATAAAGGAAACAATAAATCTCATTTATAGTACCTATAAGAGGTAAGGGGAAGGTCCCAGTTGATTTTGATTTGAAGAATGTGTTTGGCAGGGGGAGACATGGGAATGTCATCAGTAATTCTTGTAATATGTTAAAATTAGGTCAGCTATATGACTTCTCTCTTCATATAATTTAGAGTAAAGGAAGAGGTACAAGAAAGAATTTGTGTTTACAGACTTAACATATTTGTTTCTTTATTTACTCTATTTGGGTCTATAAAAAATGCATTCAGATAAATAGCTTACAGCACTAACTGATTGGAAAAAACTTTTTGATGATCTGTTGAGCAGATTAAAATAGGAGGTTTCAGCTAAGTGCACCAAAATTACATGCTATACCTAACTTCTGTGACATGCATTTGTAGGGCAAAATTCCTTCCTGTGCTGTCATTTGTCTATTTTTATATAAATATCTACATAATTAATTACCAAGGCTTATTATCAAATATATAGGTGACAATATCAGCTTTTAATTATCTGATAATAAAATACAATCTTAGATGAGTACATATTGCTCAGATCTAAGGTATTGCCATGCTAGAATTTTATATTAAAAACATTTTTTGACAGTGTGAAGTAGCTTTTTTTTAATAGAGTGAGCAAGGTAAAATCATTTTTATTATGTGTCATCTTCAAGAAATGGTTGTAATTTTTCATTTTCATACACTTTTAGTCTTGTATAGAAGGATATGTAATGACTATAAGCCTCTTTGACTGAAACTTAATTCAAGTTTATATTAGTACATATCTCAGGCTCATAGCACCATGGAGTATATGACAATTTTTCTCATTTAAACAAAATTCTGTCAAATGTCAACAGACAAAATATGGATGTGAATTTATCTAAAGGCAATAGGTGCCATCTTCTGCTTCAATATCATGTTATTTTTTAATTCTTTGTTCCTTCTTCTTTTCTTTAGATAGCTTCATAGTTTTATGATTATTAGTCACAGAAAGAAAATGACTCAAATATCCAGATTTAAAGCTTTATGTGCGATTGGTCACATTTCTCCTTTTTTCCCCATTTTATCAACTCTGTTTTGAATTCCAAAGAAATATACAGAAAAGCACACATATAATTAGTGTTCAGCTCACTAAATTTACAGAAACTCAGCATGCCAGTGAAGTCAGCACCTAGATCAATAAACAGAACATCCTCAGTGCAGCATATGCACTCTGCCTGCACCCAGGGGCCCAGCCACTTAACATTCCTTTAATGGTATCAATACAATTAACATTGGGGAATAAACCTACCTGTATTTATATTTTAGGTAAAGAAAAGCATACATTATATACACATTTGTGTCTAGTTTCTTTTGCTCAACATTGTATTTAAGAGATTCATCTATATTGTTGTATATAGAGTAAACTCTTCATTCTCATTGTTTTATAATATTTTATTATGTATGTATATCACAATTTATTTACCCATTTTAATTTTGATGGGTATTTGAATATTTCTGAATTTTTGACTATTTTATTACAATTGCTGTGACCATTCTTGTACCTGACTTTTGTTGTCTATAAACAAACACTCTCTAGGTTATCTGCTAAAGATAGAAATTACTGGGTTACAGAAAATGAATTTATTAAGAATTAACACCTACTGCTAACAATTCTCCAAAGTGACTATAACAATTTACACTCATACTCACAGTATATAGGAGTTCTGGTAGGTCCTCATGCTGCTAAACACTTGATACTTTCAGTCTTTATTTTCATTCTGGATGGAAGACAAGTGGTACTTTATTGTGATTAAGTTTATGGTTCCCTGATAACCAAATGTGAGTATATTTTTGGATTTTTAATGATCATTGGGACATCATTCATTTTGAAGTGTCTATTCATGTCTTCTGCTGATCTTTTCATTATGCTGCCCTGTGTGTATATGTGTGTATGTGCATATGTGATGTTACATATGTGATAACATAGATATCTTCCCCCACTGTATGGAGTAACTTCTCATTCTCTTAATTCTGACTTTTGAAAAACAGATTTTAACTGTAATATATTTCAAAGTTTCAATATTTTATCTTATGGTTATTGATTTTGTGTCCTGCTTAAGCAATCTTTGATAACATAGCAAAGATTTTCCCCTAATTTTTCTGCAAAATATTTACTGTTTCATCTTTCACATTGAGATCCACAATCTGTCCAGAATTTAGTATGTTATGGTGTAAGGTTGGAATCATTTTATTTCTATATAGATGTCTAGCTAATCCACAGTGATATATTAAACATACATTTCCCCCTAGAATTTGTATAGTTTCAGGTTTTCCATTTAAGTTTTTTTTTTAATTTTTACAATATATTTTATTTAAACTAATATTTATAAAATATGTAATCAATATAAAAATCACTAAAGAGATATCTTTATAGTCTTTATTCCTTGTTCTAAGTATTTAACATCCTGTGTATATTTCACACTTTCAGCACATCTCAATTTGGATTAGTAAATTTCAGGTGTTTAATCCACCTTGAGTTAGTTTTTGCATATGGTGAGAGATAGGGATCTAGTTTCATTCTTCTGCATGGGGCTCTCCAATTTTCTCAGCATAATTTATCGAATAGGGCACTTTTCCCAGTGTATGTTTTTGTCTGCTTTGTCAAAATCAGTTGCTTGTAGCTATATGGCTTTATTTCTGGGTTCTTTATTCTGTTTCAAACCATAATGTCTTAGTAAATATAGTATTAAAATAGATTCTGATATCTAGTATCATATAGCTTGTTCTTCTTCATTAAAATTGCCTTAATTAACACTTACTCTGTCTTTTCCCATGAATTTTAGAATTACTTTGTCAATTTCCATTATATTCTTCTGGGATTTTGATTTTATTTTGAATGTATAGATTAATTTAGGAAAAAATAATATCTCAACTACATTCGATGTTTTACTTTATTCACATCGTATAACTATTTAGTATATTTCTTTTAAGTTTTTGAAGTATTCTGTCGTCTGTGTTTATCATATTCTTTTAAATCATTTTGCCTGTTATTTTCTCTTTACAAAGACTTACAGTAAATTGCTCTATAGGAATTCAATAGAAGTTCTGAGAGCAATCATCCCCATTTTATTTATAATAACAGAGAAAAGTTTTAATGATTCAACATTTGTTGGATGTTTCCAAAGCTAACATCTTGTTTTCAGTTTGCTAAGGGCTTTTATCATTATTTTTTTTATATTTATTGAAATGATCAAATAATTGTTTCACATTAATTGATTTCTCAATATTAAACTGACTTTGGATACCAGGATAAACTTCACATTATATTGATGACTGATCCTTCTTTCTATATCAATAGATTTATTTTACTAACAGTTTATTAATCCTTCTTGCACTTATTTTTTTAAAAAATTGGTCTATAATTTTCTCACATTTCAAAATCATGACAGCTATAACAGTATATCACTTCTTTTTTTATTTCAAACAAATTTAGGGATACAAGTGTTTTTCATTACATGAATGAATTTTATCATGCTGAAGTAAGGGTTTTCCGCATCACCAAATACCATCACCAAAATAGTGTACATTGTATCCGATAGTTAAATTATTGTCTCTCATACCTCTTGCACTCTCTTCCCTTTTTAGTTTCCAATGTCCGTTATGCCTCTACTCCTCTTTACTACCACATATAACCCTCATTTAGCTCCCAGTTGTAAATGAGAACATATGGTATTTATTTTTCCATTCTTCAGGTACTTCACTTAGGATAATGGTCTCCAGATCAATCAAAGTTGCTGAAAAGACATTATTTCATTCTTTTTTATGATTGATTTATACCTCCATGGTAGGTATATGTATGTGAGTGTGTGTGTGTGTGTGTGTGTGTGTATACACACTACATTTTCTTTATGCACTCATCAGTTGATGGGCACTTAGGTTGGTTCCATATCTTGGCACCTGTGAATTATGCTGTGATAAACATTTGGATACAGGTGTCTTCTTGATATAATGACTTCTTTTCCATTGGGTAAATATCCAGTAGTGGGGCTGCTGGGTCAAAGGGTAGGTCTACTTTAAGTTCTTTGAGGAGGCTTTATACTGTTTCCAATAGAGGTTGTACTAATTTACATTCTCACCAACATCATGTAATCACTCATTTTTTACCACATTCATGTCAGCATCTATTGTTTTTTGACTTCTTAATAATGATCATTCTGACAGGGGCAAAGTGGTATCCCATTATGATTTTAATTTACATTTTTTTTGATAATTAGTGATGTTGAACATTTTTTCATATGTTTATTGGCCACTAAAATGCCTACCTGTTTCTACTAGAAAGGACAATCTAGTTTATTGTTTTACTTATAGTGAGATTTTCTATAATATAAGCCATACACCCACACACATACATTTCTATAAATATTTAGATATATTTGTGTGTCAATGAGAAAGGACTAGGCTTACTGTGCACTAGCAAACAACACCTGAATTTTAATGGTTTAAACCATAACAATTTACTTTTTGTTCACTCTGCAGCACCACTACAGGTTTGGTGTAGCCTCATCTCCATGCTCCCTACTGAGTGAGGGGCTTCCATCTGCAACATTGCAGGCCACCGTGTCAAAAAAAGAGAGAGAGAATATGGCATATCATGTGCTAGATTTAAAGCATCTGCTCAGATATTCTTCCAGTCACTTCTCATGACTCATTGGCCAAAAAATGTCACATTGTCATGCCTATTTTGACAAAGCAAGAGACTTCATATCCACAATGTGATCCAACAAAGAGATACAAAACAGCTACACACACATACTGTTCATCTCCTTCCTTGATTTCTTGAAATTGCATGTTGAAAAACTAATTAGCATTCATTAACCCCAGTTGTCTCTTACTTCACTACAATCTATATTCTGCATCAGTTATTCTATTGAAATAAATAGACCACTAGTGATTTAACTGGTAAGCTGAAGGCACATTTTTAGCACAATCTTATTTAATCATTTTTCAATACTAGGTAATATTGAGAACCCTTACTTTTTGAAAAAAAGATACCATTATTTTTTTCTTATTCTTCTGTTTTAATCCCATTTTAGCTTGTCTTTCTGGCAGTTGAATTGTTTTCCCAACTCCTCTCTCTTTGGCTTCTTTTTCTTCTCATTCTATATGTGATCGATTTTATACAGACTCAACTATGATATAAATGCTAAGACATAAATATGTATTTCTTGACTAGACTACATTTTAAAAATCCAGGGTTTACATCCAAGTGCCTCCTGGATAATTCTGAGCTCCAGCTCCATCTAACTTAGGTGAAATTACTCAGACTTATCATAAATTGTATCTTCCTAAGTTCACCCTTGTTTTCCTTATAGGATTTGTTGACAAATGTAAAATCTGATTTTATCCTTTAGTTTTAGTACCTTCTTTCTTCAAATACAAGTAGACAAGTCCTTTTCTTTTTCCTTCTAAATATATACAACTCCAGCTTTCTTGCAGATATCACTGCCATTGCCATTATTCAAGGTTTACTATCTCTCATCTTGTGCTTTCCCTGAATGCCTTTTTCTTTTTCTCCTTTGAATTCAGGTCAATTACTCCCCAACTTACTACTTGTCTTCTAGACTTGTCTTTTTAAATACTTGTTCATGGCATTCCATTGGCCTTTTCTCTTTCTTTCTTTCTTTCTTTCTTTCTTTCTTTCTTTCTTTCTTTCTTTCTTTCTTTCTTTCTTTCTTTCTTTCTTTCTTCCTTGCTTTCTTTCTTTCTTTCTTCCTTGCTTGCTTGCTTGTTTCTTTTTACATTAAAAAAAAGCACCAAGTTCTCATCTTGGCAAGCAAGGTATTTTGCAATCAGGTCTCAAATGTATAAGCCCATTTCCTTAGAGGCAGCATTAAGCTGTATAAAGAATAACTGGTCCCCTCCACAGCCCAGGTGTACCAAATTTAAAACTTCTTGGAGAAACTTAGTGCTAGGTCACCAAGTATCTCTGAATTTTTTTCATTCTACTTTTTAAAATATTTTTGTTTCTGCATATCTCAGAACAAAATTTCTTGAGGATTAAATAAGTTATTCATGTGAAAGACCTAAATAGTCTAATTGATAATGGGATCTTAATAAGTGCAATTAACTCCTGACACTTCATCAGGTGTGTTCTTACTACGTGTTATATCAGGATACTTTCAGATCACTGAGTGGATAATGCTTGTAATTTCTTTATGTCTTTGCTCATGTTCTCTTCTTCCTGGTATGTACTTCTTAATACACACCCTAGAGGAGTGGGTAAGTTAAATTTGTGCTCTTTATAAAAAATAATGGCTCATTGTCATTTCCTTTGTGATTATTTTCTTTATAATCATGGTCTTTGTTCCGTAAGTTTTGCTCATATTCCATTTTTTCCGTAACTAGCAGCTTCTGCTTTACAATTATTTCCAAACTAAAACACAAAGAAAATAATCACATTAGTCTATCAGTTCATTAAACACAGAAGCTTTATTTTATTTAACTGTCATACTAAAGTGCTTACCAATATTTCTATCAGTTTATGTGTTCAAAATATGTTTATCTAATGATTAAGAGCATGTCAATGACTAAAGAACCTAATGAAAAATGAATGAAATTATATGTTAATTGGGAGACTAGAATAAATGATGTGTTACATCATCATATTTTATGTTAAAATGTTATTATACCTATAGATCCTAAAGCTTTATTCCTAATCTCACAATAATTTGAGTTGGTTATATGCTCAGTTAGAAAATAACTCTGTTCTCAAGTGTTTGAATTGTGATTGAGAATTTGGTTAATTTGGTAGTTCAGTTAATTTGATTCATGGAACAAGGATTTATCAAGCAGTCATATACTCAGGATAGTATCAAGTACTTAGGGGCATATTCTTTAGTTTTGATAATAGCATCCCATCTACCTTTCTGGTTATCATATTAGTGAATTTGGTTGCTAAGTGTTTAAATTATGAGGCATTTTGTTTACAGAAATATATTTCTCATTTAATATTAAAAGAAATATGAAAGTCATAAATACTATATTCAATTTTATAGCAGTTAGATTTTTCACAAGTATGAGATGTGCATGTCTAAAACTATTTTAAGACTATCTACTTAATTATAATTTTCCTTTGTATTTAGAGACTTACCAGAAACAGGTTTAATTACATTCAAATATTCCCAGATTTGCCTTTTAGAAATTAAGTTTCCCATATCTGCAAATATACAGGTAGTTAGGCAAAAGATATTCCTCATTTTAAAAATATTCATGAGGCAGTAGGACATCTCTTGTGAAATATAGATATAAGAGTTTTTAAAGAGAATATCAGCAAGCAGAATTTTAATGCATTTTTCAAACATCTAGTTTCTTTTGACAGCCACTGCCTTTACATTGAGCCAAAGAGATTTTCAAATCAGAGATCTGAGTTCGGCACTCAAGCTATTGCTCTTCGGGATGCACTTTTAGATCACATTTGGGATTTGATAATCCTCAGGAACATCAGACTTCTGTGTGCTTTGTGCTCATCTGAAATCAATTGAAGAAATAAGACCTGTTAATAGAAAAAAATGGTGAGAAAAATAAGAGTAATTCATTCTAATCCTTTTGGAGAAATAAGGATTTATTTTATTCTAGTTAGCTTTCAGCAAGCGTAAGTTTGAAAAAAAAAGTTTCTACCATTGCATACACTTCAAATGATCATTTTGTACCATTCTCCTATATATAATTTTCTTCCTTTTCTTTTCTAATAAATTATATTCGATATGAAGTAAACTTTTTCCTGATAATTGCAAATAAAATCATGTTCTTTTGAATTACCTTCGGAATCACCAATAAAATCTGCTTTGTTGCTGCATAACCACCGTGTATGTATGGCCATTATTTTTATTGTCCAGTTTGGGCTCCATAGTACCTAAAATATTGTAAAGTCTTTCTTTTATGCAATAAAGGCATTCAAAAATGCCACTCTTAAAATATTTTCAACAATGCTGTTGTTACAAGGAATATATAGTGTCTTCAAAGTGATTACTTTAAGTGCTATATGAGAGGTTTATTTTAATATATAAAATTAGCTATCTGTATTATATACTTTGTGGATTTGGTAATGATACCAACTTCCAAAGCAAAAATAATTTGTACATATATCAGGAAAGCCAAATTAGCACACAAAGTACAAACTGTGGACAAATTAACATTAGGGTTTATTACAGACATGGCATGGAATAAGGGTAAAGAATATGCTTCAGCATTAATAGAAATTTCTATATTCATTGAACCTCCTCCTGAGATGTGACACCCAATGAAAGACGTACAAATATATGACAATTAGTGTAAATGCAATAATAGAAGAACAAAAGCATTTTGGCAGCATGGGGTTGCTAGAAAACCATGTTTGAGAAACATGGAAGAAACTGGGTATCCTTCCTTCAGAGCCAGAGAAGAAAAATTGTCACTAAGGATAGAGGTGTCAAAGAAAATAAATGTTCTCTTCTGAACCAAGGGAAAGGATGTGGCTTCTTACAATATCTGTTATTATTCTCCAAACTAAAGGGTAATGCAATTAGATAATTTCTGACCTCATACTTCTCTCCCATTCAAGTACTAAATTTGTTATTAATAATAAAAACCTAGTTTCTAAAGAGATTTACTATAGAAAAGTCTGAGGATTTGCTGAAATTAACCTATTATTCCCTCAAACATAATGTTTATTATTCTGCCAATTTATTAAATCTTAGCAATACAAATGGTAGAGGTTTATTGCCTTATTTTATTATTTGTTCACATTATCTTTAATTTTTAATGAATTCATAAGGATAAATCTTAAATTGTATTTTCTTATAATCTAAGCTTACACATTCTAAAATTCTTACTCTTGATATTATAAAAAGTCATTACATTACAAAATTATAAATACTATTGATTTTCTCTCATTAGTAACCAATATTTTATCGCATGTATTATAAAATATTTGTAGGTATTTTTGATAGTAGTAAATTATCTTCACTCCAGAATTAATAGTTTTTGCTGATGTTTTACCCCTTTAATAGTCCCTTCCTTTGCAGGAATGAAAATCCTTCATTTTATTTAGAAAATTCTATTGTCGATTATTTTGTTTATGTCATTGCTGTATTAAAAGCTATGTAAAGGCTTAGTGGCTTAAAGTAGCAATTTTATTTTTTCTCATTATCTTATGAGTCAGAAATTTAAGAACTTGACCAGGCACTTTATCTCTATTCTTTGTGACATCAGCGGAGGAGGCTGACTGAGTCTAGCAGGTGAAGTTTGAGACTCATGTCGCTGGCAGATTTGAAATGATTGACCTCTCAGAAACTAAGGGTCTTTTAACTAGAATACACAGACTTTCTGCAGGCTGGTTTCAACGTGGAGGAAAGTGTAGGTTGTCGTTATCAAGTTCTGGGCCTGGAAATTGGCAATATTATAACTATTTTTGTGTTCTATTGTTTAAAAAGTATTAGAACATACTCAGATTCAGAGGGAAGAAGCACAGACCCTACATCTAATGCAAGGATGTTATTAATCTTCCCAGGGCCATACTGACAATACATGAATAAGACCTAAATCAATTCTTACATCAGCGTGAATGAAAACAAAATATTTTTTTCCAGATGAAAGAATGTTTGACTGATCAATGGAAAACAATATTGAAGACATCTACCTTGCTCACTCTACTCTTTAAGTTATACTGTGATCACTGGCAGTACCCTTGATAAGACTTTTCTTTTCTCCCACTCCTTTTGGTGAAACTTAGAACACTTCTAAGATACATTAAAGCAGGAATTTCTTGATGTGAAAGATAAAAGAATCAATGACTGTGAATAAAAACTGGTGAATATTGGAGACAAAATATCTTCCTTTCTTCTACATTACTTATGAATGTCAATGACTGAATTCTGATGCTAAATAAACCGCAGTTTTGATTCAATACAGAAATTCAGTTATGTCATATAGCTATTTTGAAGTCATTTTCTATTTTTTGCTCTGTTTATGTAACAATATGTATTTTTTTAGGCTTGCAATTTCAGTTTCAGACCGTGAATTTTAAATCATTATAACTAGGCTCAAACACCTCTTATTAATAGAAATAGGAACCATTACAATCAACATATTTTTGCCAACAAGATATAAGTTTATTTATTCCTGTAGCATAAAAATCTGTGCTTTGGGATTCAATGAACACTTGGAAAGCATTTTCTGCATCCTGCTGGTTGTGAAAGTGTTTTCTTTGAAAAAGTTGTTGAGACGCTTCAAGAAGTGGTAGTTGGTTGGGGAGAGGTCAGGTGAATATGGCAGAGGAGGCAAAACTTTGTAGCCAAATCCGTTCAATTTTTGAAGCATCGCTTGTGCAATGTGCAGGCAGGCATTGTTGGGGAGAATTGGGCCTTTTCTACTGACCAATGCCGGCAGCAAGTGTTGCAGTTTTTGGTACATCTCATTGATTTGCTGAGCGTACTTCTCAGACATAATGGTTTTGCAGGGATTCAGAAAGCTGTAGTGGATGAGACTAGCAGCAGACCTCCAAACAGTGACCAAGACTTTTTTTTGGTGCAAATTTGGCTTTGAGAAGTGCTTTGAAGGTTCTTTTCAGTCCAACCACAGAGCTGGTCATCGCCTTTTCATAGCATATCCTAGTCTGATCCAGAAATGGTTTGTTGTTGTTTCGTACAATAAGAAAAGCCAGCACTTCAAAAGGACATTTTTTTTTTCAGTCAGCTCACGAGGTACAAGCCTACCAGGCTTTTTCACCTTTCCAATTTGCTTCAAATGCTGAATGACCACAGAATGGTTAACCTTGGGTTCTTCAAAAAATTCTCATGTAGTTGTAAGAGGATCAGCTTCAATAATTGGTCTCAATTAGACGTTGTCAACTTCTGATGGCCGGCCACTGCACTCCTCAGCTTCAAGGCTCTCATCTCCTTTGCAAAACTTCTTATACCACCACTGCATGGTACATTTCTTAGCAGTTCCTGAGCCAAATGCATTGTTGATGTTGCGAGTTGTCACCTCTGCTTTACAATCCATTTTGAACTTGAATAAGAAAATCTCTCCAATTTGCTTTTTGTCCAACATCATTTCCATAGTCCAAAAGAAATATACAATAAACAAGTAATAAGTCATTAGCAAAAAAATAAAGTGGGAAATGTGCATTAAAATGGTATATAATATAACCACATTTATTTAAGAATGTATTCCAATATCAAACGGCAAATGTCAACAATGTTAAAACTACAATTACTTTTGCACCAACCTAATAAATTCCATTGTTCTCTCTTATTCTATACAATTTATTCTTTTAGTGGATTTTCTAACTTGTCTTTGGTTTCCATTTTATCAGAAAACCCTCAGTTAGGACAATGACTAACAGTTTGCCTGTGACTGAGACCAAAATGCTATGTGTTATCAAAAGTAAATATGAATTGCCTGTTGCTATAGATACACTACGTTTGAGAAAGAACTATATACATAACATGTATGAATGTATATATTTGAGTTTGGAAATTCACAAACTTATGCTAAAATTTATGTGGAAATGAAAGGCAAAGTAATAGCCAAAACAATTGTGAAGAACAAAGTTCATTATATATTAATTTATAATTAACATGAAGATTTTATAATTAATCACTGTGCTATAGGTGTCTGGATAGGATAGACAATTCAATCAATGCAATATGTTCAGCATTCCAAAAGAAGACCCAGATAATATGGATCTTCATGCACTTAAAGAGAAAGGCAGAACAATATAAAATGTACAGTCTTTTAAAATCATGGTGTTTGGTCCAATAAATAGCTACAGAAAAACCAATAAACTATGAATACTACCATCAATCATATACCAAATCAATTCTGAATAAATTGTAAATTCAAAAATAGAATATAAAAGAACACAGTTTCTAGAAAATACGATAGGAAAAAGTATCCAAGATCAAGAAATAGCCAATGATGTCTTAAACAAGACACAAAACATGAAAAATAAAGGAAGTACTGTAGATACATTGACCTGAAGTAAAAATAAGAGCTACTAGTATTTGAAACATATCATTGTATTAGTTTTCTATTATTATACAACAAATTACCAAAAGCTTAATGGCTTAAAACAATGCATATTTATTATCTCTGTGTCAGAAATCCAAGCATGGTTTTGATAACTGCTCTGCTTAAGGTTTCACAAGGCTTCAATGAAGGTGTTAGTTGAGTTGTTGAGATACCTAGAAGTTTTAACAATCCATTTACAAGCTTATTTAGGTCTTTGTTAAAATTCATTTCTTTCTAACTGCATGACTGAGAGCTGTGGCTTTTTCCTGGTTATCTGATGGAGATTTTCCTCATGTCATTAAAGGCTACCTGCAGTTCCTCACAAGGTGAGCTTCTTCAACATGGCTGCTCAATTCCTCAAGCTAATAATATTTTTTCCTTATTGTATGATGGGGATTGCATTAAATCTGGAAATCACTTTGGGTAGTATAGACATTTTACCAATGTTGATTCTGTCTATCCATAAGCATGATACGTTTTTACATTAGTTTACATACTCTGTGATTTCCTTCTTCAGTGTTTCCTAGTTCTCCCCGTAGAACTCTTTCACCTTTTTGGTTAAATATATCCTAGGCATTTTGTTTTCTTTGTTGCTATTGTGAAAGGTATTGAGTCTTTGATTTGATTGTTGATGGCGTATAAGAATGCTACCTATTTGTGTACATTGATTTTGTAATCTGAGACTTTGCTGAATTTATTTATCAATTCTAGGAATCTCTTGGTGGAAACTTTGGAGTTTTTTAGATGTAAAATCTTATCATCAGGAAAGAGCAATAATTTGACCTTCCCTTTCTTCATTTGGATACACTTAATTTCCTTTTCTTGCCTGAAGCTCCGACTATTCCAGTACCAGGTTTAATAGAAGTGGTGACAGTTGGCAACCTTGTCTGTTCCTAGCATTCTATGCAGGGATGCTGTCAATTTTTTCCCATTGAGTATGATGTTGGCTGTGGGTTTGTTGTATATGGTTTTTATAATTTTAAGGTATGTTCCATCTGTACCTATTTTGTTAACAGTTCTTATCATAAAAGGGTGCTGAATTTTGTCAAATGCTTTTTCTGTGTCTATTGAGAGAATCATATAGTCTTTGTTTTTGCTTCTATTTATGTGGTCAAACACATTTATAGATTTGCTTATGTTGAACCATCTTTGCATCTCTGGGATAAAGCCCGCCTGGTCATGGTGTATTATTTTTTTTTGATATGCAGTTAAATTTGGTTTTCTAAGATTTTGTTGAGAATTTTTGCATCTGTATTCATAAGGAATATTCATCTGTAGTTTTATTTTTTCATTGTGTCCTTTCTTGGTTTGGATATCAAGGTGACATTGGCTTCATAGAAAAAGTTGGGGAGGGTTCCTTTATCCTTGATGAAATAATTTCTGAAGTACAGGTATCAGTTCTTTTTTGTAGGTCTGGTAACATTTGGCTGTAAAACCATCTGGTCCAGGATTTTTTTGTTGTTGTTGTTATTAGAAGACCTTTTATTGCTGCTTCAATTTCTTTATTTGATATTGGTCAGTCCAAGAGTTCTATTTCATCCTGATAGACCCTAGGTGGGCTGTGTGTTTCCAAGAACTTGTCCATTTCCTCAACGTTTTCAAGTTTATGTGCATAGAGATTTTTATAATATTCAGAGATGATATTTTGAATTTCTATGGTATAAGTTGTTTTGTATTTATTTTTTTATTGTGTTTCTTTTTTCATATTTTTATTTTATTTATTTTTGTTTTTATTTTTTTTAATTCAGAATATTATGGGGGTACAAACATCTTGGTTAAGTGAAACGCATTTGCCTCACTCAAGCCAGGGCTATGAGAGTGTCCTTCCCCCATACAGTATACCCCATTCCCATTAGCTGTGAGTTTACCTCCCTACTGCCTCTATGCCCACCCCCACTTCCCGCCTGACCGACACTCAGTGACTATTACTACCATGTAAGCACCTTAGAGTTGATCAATTAGTACCCGTTTGATGGCAAGTACATCTCTTTTTTCATTTCTGATTGAGCATATTAGGATCCAGTCTTTTTTGTTTCTGGATAATCTAGTAAGAGGTCTGTCAATTTTGTTTATCTTTTCAAGAATGAACTCTTTTTTTTTCATTAATTTGCTGTATAATTCTTTTGTTATCAATTTCATTTAGTTCTGCTCTGACCTTAGTTATTTCGTTTCTTATGCTGGGTTTGGGATTGGTTTGCTCTTGTTTTCCAATTCCTTGAGCCAGTTCATTATACTGTTGATTTGTGAACTTTGTCTTTTGGATGTAAGTATATAAGGCTATTAACTTTCCTCTTAGGACTTTGTTTTAAAAATAGTATAAAAAAGGACTAAATAAAATCATAAAAACGTTGACAAATAATTTTTCATTTCACACTGCTAAAACAGTGTCTCTATTTTTTTGTCTTCTTTTTTTTTTTTTTTTTGAGACAGAGTCTCACTGTGTTGCATGGGCTAGAGTGCCATGGCGTCAGCGTAGCTCATGACAACCTCAAACTCCTGGGCTCAAGCAATCCTTCTGCCTCAGCCTCCTTAGTAACTGGGACTACAGGCATGCACCACCATGCCTGGCTAATTTTTTCTATGTATTTTTAGTTGGCCAATTAATTTCTCTCTATTTTTGGTAGAGACGGAGTCTCGTTCTTGCTCAGGCTGGTCTCGAACTCCTGAGCTCAAATGATCCGCCCACCTTGGCCTCCCAGAGTGCTAGGATTACAGGCATGAGCCACCTCGCCTGGCCTAAAACAGTGTCTTATAAACTTAACATAATCCTGGGAGGAACATCTCAAATTTTGCTCTGTAATACAACCTAATCAAAGAAGTAGCATTCCTTCTGCTTTGCTATTTTCTATCTGTTAAAATCAAGTCATAGCTCTCACACTCCAGGGGAAAGGTCACTCAAAGGTATGAACATGATGAAGGTGAATAATCACTGGAGCTAACCTTAGAATCTGTCCACTGAATCCATCAAAGGAGTGGAAAGTGCAAACTACAGAGTGTAAGAAGATATTTGCAATTACTATAATTGACCATGACTTTATTCCAGGATACAAAGAATTCCTATAAATGCATAACAAAAAGACAGAGTTCCTAAGAATATAATGGACAAAAGACTAGAATAGAGATATCAGTAAAAGGAAATCCTAATAGAATGTAAATATTTGAAAGAAGCTCAAAATATCACTTTTTAAGGAGATGAAATTAAAATCAGATTGAAAATCCACTATAAAAATAAAAAACGTAGAATGGTTAAAAAGAACAGTTGCAAGAATATAAAATGATGGGAATGGTCAAACTCTGTTGTTGGGAGTAAAAATTTGTATAACTACTTTGAGTCTACATAATGGATCATAAAAACCTCCACTCCAAAGCAATTTATATATCAATGCATTAAAAGTCACCTGTAGGTAGGTTCAATCATATTATGGCTGGAAACTAGTCAAGCAGGCAAGAGTAAATTGGATAAATGCACTGCATTATACTTAGACAATATGTTTCTATATAGCATTGAAAATAAATGGAATTGCTCCATGATACAACTTAGTATTGACTGAAACATGCCTGAAGCAAGAAAGTGGATGCTATAGCAGTCATTTGCATAAAGTTAAAAAAGATGAAAATGTGTACATAGAAGTACACTGAATATTATTTTGGGGGAAAAACATTATTAGGCTTTGGAGTCTTGGTATTGATATTTTTCTTAATTTATATGGTGGCTGCATAGTTGTAATAAATTTTGATAATTCACTGAGCTTTTTGCATAAAATTTGTGTACCTTTTTGTATTTGCTGCATTTCAATAAAGAGATCAACTTTTTTTTAAAAAAAATAACTGTAATGTAGGATTATGCCCTCTCAATCATGAAATATAATATAATGCTATATGGCTAACATGTATTTTTTTTTCTTTTTTATTGGGGGAAAACTACAAAGCATTTACAGTATAATGTTTACAGTCACAATTTATAGTGAGCTGATTTCCCAAAATATATTACCACTCAAATTGACTTATCTTGTTACATTTAAAAATCTACTCTG
>CAUYRT010090212.1:0-15591 GCA_963574885.1 Lepilemur ruficaudatus | reverse complement strand
AGAGAGCAAATATTTTCTCCCATTCTGTAGGTTGTCTATTTGCTCTAGTGATAGTTTCTTTGGCTGTGCAGAAGCTTTTTAATTTGATCAGATCCCATTTGTTTATTTTTATTGCTGTGTTAATTGTTCTGGGGGTCTTCTTCAAGAATTCTTTGCCTAGACCGATGTCTGAAAGGGTCTTCCCAACATCTTCTTCTAAGATTCTAAGGGTTTCATGCCTGAGGTTTAGGTCTGTTAACCATCTTGAGTGTATTTTTGTGAGAGTTGAGAGGAATAACAAAGATTAAAGCAGAACTAAATGAAATTGAGAACAAAAGAATTACACAGCAGATCAACAAAACTAGAAGCTGGTTTTTTGAAAAGGTAAACAAAATCGATAGCCCCCTGGCTAGATCGACAAGAGCTCAAAGGGAAAGGACTCTAATAAACTCAATTAGAAATGAAAAAGAGGAGGTCACAACAGATACCACGGAAACACAAAACATTATCTTTGACTACTATAAAAAACTATATGCTCAAAAACTACATAACGAGGAGGAAATAGACAGATTCCTAGAAACATACAACCTTCCTCAGTTCACCCAAGAGGTAACAGAATTCCTAAACAGACCAGTCTCAAGCTCAGAAATTGGAGCAGTAATTAATAACCTCTCAAAACGGAAATGTCCCGGACCTGATGGCTACATCTCTGTGCTTATTTTTGATGAAGGATTAACTATTTTTATTTTTGCTTGATTGTCTAAATTTCATAGTCATCTTAAACTCAGTACTCATCTACTGTAAACAAGGAACTAGATCCAAATGTAAGAGTCTTAGAAGTCGAAGCTACCAAATTTACGTATGTCTAAGAGTGTGCTCGTCGTATGCATGTGTGCATTCAATTTAATTTTCGAGTAAAACATAAATTTTAAACATCTTAAAATTCAAAGTTCTTAAAGTATAAAACGGAATCTTTCTTCTGACTTCCAGTCTGCTCAGTTTGCATCCTCACATGCAACAATATATTTAGGTTTTTACTAGCAGTATTCTTTTAGAGATCTTATACATACATACACAAGCATGCACAGGCACACACTTTTTTACTGCTGCATAGTACTCTAAATATGCCTATATCATAATTTATTAAACCAGTCCACAATTGATGAACATTTAAGTTATATGTAATCTTTCATTATAACAATGAATAAAGTTATCTATACATCATCTCACATATATATGGAAACATCTATAAAACATTCCTAGAAGTTAAATAACTAAGTTAAAGGGTATATGTATTAGGAATTTTGATACATGTACCAAACTGCCCCCAATGGGATATGCACAATCTTGTATTAACACAACAAGGGGTGATAATGCTTGTTTCCTCACATGCCCTTGACAACATAGAATGTTACCAAACTTTCGTGACTTTGCTTATCTTATAAGTGTAAAGATGTTATGTTAGTCTTACTAGATTTCCTTTTTCTTATTAGGAGTGAGGCTGATTTTTTTTTTTCATATTTTTAAGAGACATTTTGCATTTTTTCTATAAACTATCAATGCATACCCTTTGTACATTTTTCTGCTGGGTGGTTGGTCTTTTCTTATCTATTTTTCTCTTGGGGTGTTGATATTAATGAAATTGAGCCTTTTTCTTATAGTGTACCTTGTAAATAATTTATTATAGTTATTTATAATTTAAATTTGCTTATGTCAGTTTTGCTACATGAATTTTTTTACATATATATTTTAGAATTTATCAATATTTTACTTTTTGTCTTCTGAGTTTTATATTACTAGAGAAGCCTTTCCTATACCTAGGAAAACTTACTTACTCCAAGATTTCTTGTATTTTTATGGTACCATATTTTAATGTAAATATTTGGTCCATTTGTAACTTATTCTGGTGTGAAATATGGAATTAAATTTTTCCCAGATGGCCACTGACTTATCCCAACACCATTTATTTTCCACATTAATATAACTGTTTTTATGGGGGATATATATATATATTTTTTTAGCCAGGAGATAATGGAAATAGAATATTACTTTTACTGATGCTTTGCCAATTTGTAAAGTTAATGTTAGTTACAAGGATTTGTCTTTTTGCATTGCCTCATGCTAGGAAATCATCAACTGAGGGACTGCTTATTAAAAATGAAGAAAATTGGCAATGCTGGAGGAGGCATTGTGCATTAGATCTAAACAGCAGCGCTCATGGCTGTGTTCTCTGTCACCTGTACTATTGTACTTTACAGATAAAAATGCAAGAAAATCAACATAAAATAAACCAAAAATATCCCACAAGTAACTCAACTTTGTATCAGTATTGTCACTTCAATTTCACAATATTTTTAAAGGCACAGTCTAAATATTTACATAAACACAAACTTTTCAAATAGCATAGTAGACTCTGTCCAAATATTATTATCTCTGGCTATTTAGAGCATGTAACTGCCAAAACCCCCATGATGGTGAACTATAAAACTATTCTTGAGGCAACAAACCTTTTAGAAAGTATAGGATTTACATTTTTCTGATACAAAAAAAAAGAGTTAACATTTACACAAAACTAAAACTAAAATAATTGTTGAAATGTTAATGGAATAACAATGAAATGTGTTTCATCATTAGGATGAATAAGGGTGGTAATGATGATTTTTATTCCCTGCAATAAATAAGGGTCACATACAGTGTTGAAGCTATGCAAGTTAATTATTTTGATAGCAAGTGAAGGAATAGTGCTTCCCATTTTAAGAATCTTCCAATAGAGCATTCAAAGATTCAGACATTATGGAAAGAGAAGGGCTTTTGTAGATTTCTTAGCCCTTCAAATCTTTTTAAGAATCTTTTCAAGAATTTCATAGCCTACTACCCAGATTTGGAAATGTTCAGTAAGAAAAGAGTGGTCTACTATCAGAATAAAAATCAAAAAAAATCTGTATTTTTAGCAAAAAAAAAAAAGGGTAGAAGTACAGTTTTAAAGGTTAAGTAGGGTACTACTGAGATAAAATAAATGTTGAGTAAAGAAAATGTGAATTATAGTCACATTATTTATCGGCTCTTGCTGTGTAGCCATTAGAGGTCATTAAGTGTTTCTTCTAACTAAAGAGAATGAATAATGAAGCAGAATTTCTGTAACTGCTTTCTCTCTACAAAGATACTTTGAAAATTTATTTCAAGCAGAAAAACAAATTTATATAATCCTGAGACATCAGTTTGTTAAATGAAGACAAGCAGCTTCCCTCCTCTGATGGCCATTTCAAATTCACAGATTCACAGTGGAGCTGTAAAGTTGACTTTTCATTTTGCAATGTCTCTGATTGAACAAGCAAAACTGGTGTGCTAGTGCTGTTGATTCTCTCCTGGAGCCAAAGTGTCAACTGTATACTGAATCTGCACAGCATTGATTTTTTAAAACACTAAAAATGTTCTTAATACTATCACCTGAAGCTTTCATTTTAAGGTTTACCTAAGAGAGAAAAACATTTGCAGGTTGTGTGAAAAAACATTTATTCTCTGGAGAATATATCAGTGACTGAGAGCTGAAATCTAACCAAAACTTGGAAAAGTTTAACTTTTCCTAGAGATAAACTATACTGAGGTAAAACAAAAGGAGGCCTTAAAAAATCCCTTGATCGGGAGATTTTTAAGACATTCCAACAACTTGCTTTCCATGTTTCTCTGAGATGATAAAAATATACCGGTCACCTGGACTCCAACTAAGGTAATAAAATAGTGACATCATGTCACATGAAGCCATATTCAATGAGTGTCATGATGTCACTCACCATAGTCCCACCAATTATTTCAGAAGTTCCAAAAAAGTGGTCCTAACATACTAGCCAGGAAAATAGTTTCCTCAAAACTTGGTGGCATGTTGTGGGTAGCCCCTCTGTCTGGCCATAAAACCAAATGAACCATGCAACCACCTTCCAAAAAACTCCTCCTTGGCAGAGAGCTGGAAGTAGCATGGATAATATCTAAATGGTGCTCAGCATTGTCTTGCATTGAGACTAGATCAAAATTAGGCCTACCCCGGAAAAGAAAGGATATTCTGCATTTTGGAAGGTGTTAAGTCATTAGTTCTCCACTGTGGCGTCATTGGGAAGTGTTTCGAAGGACACAGGTGGGGAGCCCTCTCCCCCTGCTGGCCTTCCTCCCTGGGCTCACTTTGGGAGCTACTATGCAATGCCACCATATTCAGAAAGAGCATCCAGAAAACACAGAGCTAATTTTTTTTTTTTAAATCCTGGACAGAGAGCAAGTGGAGATTTACAATGTGGATTTAAATTGTGAAGAAGAATATTTAGTACATACTCTCTGAGCAAAGATTCGAATTCCAGCTCAACATTTAAAAGTGTATGATGCTTTCAGCCTATGGGCAGCACTGGAGAAGAGTCTGACAAGTTAATGACCACTGAGAAGTGGCTGCATGCATGCATCCATGTCCATCTCGAATTCTTCCTTTTTCCTCTCCTAATCTTTTCAAATTGCTGCTGGTTTTCTCTATGGCTTAGAACTATTTTCAAATCTCTTTGATCCTTTAAAAAAAAAGCAAAACAAATAAACAAATTCCCAGTTACTTGTGTCCCCTTGTAGCTACTTAAATTTTTCTCTCCTCTCCTTCACAACTAACCTTCCTGAAAAATCTACCCTCCATCTGCCCTTTTTCTCACCTCTCAAACTATATTACTGTATCATAATACATTGTTCAAACTATATAATTATAATTAGACTTCCATCCCTGAAACCGTTCTCAAGAATATCCCTAGGATATCCCCAAGGGTCTGCCTATTGCCAATACCAATGAACAGCCCCTTCTCACTCAACCCCTCTGCTGCATTTGTCCCTATTGACATCCAATTTTCCTTAAATTCCTTCCCTGATCTTATCCTTTCCTAAAAGTGGCTCCTACCAGTGACTTCCTACAGGTTAAGTTTATAAAACATGTTACAAAGAGTGAGGTTAAAAATACAAATTTCACCTCAGTCTGATCCTCACCTGGTAGTGAGCTACAAAGGAATGGACGTATCAACCTGACAAGACACCCAAATAAGCCAGACCACTTCACACTTCAGCCTGGAGTGCCCTTCCTCATTCGTCAGCTGTTGGGGTTTGAGAAGGTAAATGCACATTCTTCCTTTCCTCTCTGTCTGGATTGGGAAAACATTTGAGAGACAGATGCAATAGCCAGGCAGATGGAGAAATATATTTATTCCTGATTACGTTGATTCTAGACACTGAGTAGGTCAACAACAACAGCAGGCTTGCTGCTCCTGAATTAGTTATAGCACCAGCACAGGATAATCTCAAACCACACCCTTAATGGAAGTACCTGACCTACTATTAAATTTCCCTCATAGCAGAGAGGAAATGAAATTGCATCCTTCCTCCTGGTAGACAGAAAACCAAAGGGAAAAGAGTGACTCATACAAACTCAGCTTCTTTTGTTAAATTCACCAATAAGTTATGCATTTCTTCTTGCATAACTGAGGGGCAGGAAGAATAAGAATGTGTAGAAAGGACTGAGTGTGACTCTAGTAAAGTCTTAACACAGCATGCTGACAAAGAGCATGGGCTTTAGAACATCATTGCCTGGACTTTCATCTCAGCTATATTAATTATCAGCTGTATTAGTTTGGGCAAATTCCTTAGCTTCCCTGTGCCTCAGTTTCCTCATATGTAAAATGAACAATTAAAAGTATTAACTTCATAAGATGGAAAAATTTAAAAGGCATAAAGAGAGATGCCGTAGACCCAGAGTGGCTTGGGGGCAATGAATAATAGCTCCTCAAGTCTGCAATAAAAATGGCCTCCAACAAAACTACGTTGCAAAAAATGGAAAAGAAACAGAACAGAAAGAGTAAAAAGGTTGAAGAAGCAGAGCCTGAAGAATCTGTGGTGGAAAAAGTACTTCATCAACATGTAGTAAATGGGAAAGCAGAGCATTTCCTGAAGTGGACGGGATTTACAGATGCTGATGAAAATACTTGGGAACCTGAAGAAAATTTAGATTGTCCAGAGTTAATTGAAGCATTGATTATTCTCAAGAAGCTGGTAAAGAAAAAGATGGTACAAAACGAAAATCTTTATCTGACTGTGAATCTGATGATAGCAAATCAAAGAAGAAAAGAGATTCTGCTGACAAACCAAGAGGCTTTGCCAGAGGTCTTGATCCTGAAAGAATAATTTGTGCCAGGGACAGCAGTGGAGAGTTAATCTTTCTCATGAAATGGAAAGATTCAGATGAGGCAGATTTGGTGCTGGCAAAAGAGGCAAAAATGAAGTGTTCTTAAATTGTAATTGCTTTTTATGAAGAGAGACTAACGTGGCATTCTTGTCCAGAAGATGAAACTCAATAATCGTTTGTATTTTTTTATATGTATTTATATATATATATAAATAATCTGGGTCTTGGTTTTTTATTTACTAGTGTGAAGAAATAATGACAATCTAATAAATCAAGTTTGATATGTTCATTTTGAAAATAGTATTTGAAAAACAGTTGCTGGGAGGGGGTTGCATCAATAGCACTGGTTACTGTAAACAAATAAATAAAAGCTTTCTGTATTTGCCTCCTTTATCAGAAAAGAACATTTAATACCATGGTATATTATTTCCTCTGCACTAGAAAACAGCTTTTCTAAATGCTAGGGAAAATTTCCATAGCCATTATACAATCAGAACTTGTGTTTAAGTCATGCCTAAGGACCACTCTGGGTTTTTAAAATTTGTTTTTGTGTGTGTGTGTACATAAAATGCATATGTAAATGATTTTCTGTGTTTTTAAACATTCACCAAAACCAAAATCATGGGTAAGCCCATGGGTCTTGATGCCATCATTCTGAGCAACCTAAGAATTGAAAATTTTCCTGAAACCATAGCATTTTAAATTGAATAGTTGATTCTTAATAGGACAATTTAAATAGATAATTTAAAGGCAGCCCTATCAAAATCTGTATCTGTATGTATAGTCATATAAACGCAACATTGTGTTTGCAATCTTCGTAACAGGAAAAGCTTTATTGCTACCAACGATCTCTGCACCCAGATGAGGAAACTAGTCAAATCCTGGTGTGTTCTAACGTGGTAAACAAACAAGCCTTAGTTAAACGGACATTAAAGATTCCCCTAGTGAGCCATTCCTTTACAAAAAGTTGAAATCCCTGTGCTACGTTGACTAACAAGGTTATGATTAATGGAATATTTGAGGTCTGGCTCACGGAAACCTAATCAGATGGTTAGAGATATTGGCAGTTTCAGACCTGCTGACATAAATGGGTGAATAAACTTTTTGTAATCTAAATTACAGACCCGTTTTTTCCTTACCCCAATTCATTTCTTACATGTAGGTCAATCTCTTCAGTATTTGGTTTACTGGTTCAGAGGAAGCCAGAAAAAACAACTTTGTAGTAATCAAAATGTTATCCAACTGTATATTGTTTACTTCATTGAAAATACTGGTGAACAGTGGTCAATAAATGGTTTTATATTCTTTAAAAAAAAGAAAGAAAGAAAAACTAACTAGTCAGTATTTGTAGAGAACTAGGAATGGTGCCTAGCATATAGTAAGTTATTACATGAAAATTTTAAATCTAGGAAACCGTCTATATTTAATAGTTCCCTAAGAAAAATCATTTGTATTAATGATTTTAAATTTGTACCTTGAAGATAATATTGATCTTCATATAGTCTTTATTTATTTATATATCAATCTCCCACATTAAATTATGAGCATTTTGAAGTTACACGATGAGTTTTCTTTATATATATATATATATGTATGTATGTATGTATATATATATATATCTTCAGGCACACAGTGTTTATTCAGTTTTTATAGAATTAATGAATACATTAATTTTTAAATAATCTTAATCCAGTTTACAGTGAAATTAAGTACATGGATTAAGGACATGATTTTCTTCAAAAGATTGATACATTTGTTTTATGCCCTCAAAAAAACATCTATTATATCAAATTTGTAAATTGTGATTACTTTTGTGGAAATTAAGCTCTGCTGACAGAGCATTTAACAGAAGAAAAAGAATTTGAAAACAGAATCACAATAAGATGCACGGGTCAGTTGAGTTTGCAATGGCAACCCCATGGCACAGTCAAACTAGTACACGTCAAGGAAAGTTTACTTACAAAAGGACTATTCACTATAGGGATAGAAGAGGAACTCAAGGCTTCCAGTAGCTAAGCTATTACCACCCTGAGGTTCAAAGGGATAACCAGAGGAGGAAGAGATTTCCAGGACCAGTTAGGAGGGTCATATGAATGGCCTATTTGGAGAAAAACAGTAATTTTCAGGTGCATGACACAGCAAGCACTAGGTGACCACACTCTTGGCCCTCACTCTGATCTCCTACCACAGCTCTCCATGGGCCAAACCCAACTAGAAGCCAGAGAGCTAGGAGGCTTGTTGATGTGTTCATTCACCTCAACTTTCCAGGGCAGAGAGCAAGGTGGAGAAGGGTAAAAAGCAGATGCGGTTGTCTAGTATAGCACAGTGGACAAAGTTTCTAAGAGAAATTAGAAAATCAACTCTCTTATTTTTGTTCTTTTATATGAATACACTGAAATAAATAATACATAATTCATTCAATTACTGTCTTATTTATCAAAGATTTCTTGAGAATTTAATGTGTACAAGAAAATTCATTAAGTGATGATGATACAAAAATGCATTAGATGAAGTCTCTCCTCCCAAGCGATTTATTATCAAATGGAAAACAATATAGCAAATGTTATAACAAAGCATTCCACGTTTAAGTTTTTGAAACACACTTTAATTTCCTAAGATCTCTGCCTAAACTGATTAGTATACTTCCAATTTATTGCACCTGTTTCTGCACAACCAAAATAACAATACTTTGGCTTGATTCTGAAAAACTCTTGCTCACATTTAAACAATATAACTATTTCATAAGTAATAAAATTAATTATTAATCAGCAATTGGCAAAAACTGGAAGGAAAAGGTCAGAATGATCACTAAATACAAATAGAATTTTTACTAAGACGACACAGGAAACAAGGTTGGTTTTATATTTCTATAAACATCATATATACACTAAAAATAAAGAAAAATGATAAACATTTTAATGATGTTTGTTAGATTTATAAAGATAAAGCAGCAATAAAACCAAAAATTAATCATTAAAAACTATTTAATCCCTCTACTCATATACATATTCAATTACTTCAATAATAAAATATTTAAAAGAAAGCCCAATATTTTTAGTGTAAATAAGACAAGATGTCAAACAAAGCTCTGCATAAAAACATAACACATACTCAATGAGTAGTTTATATGTTAAAACAGTATAACGAATAATCTGTTCCATTTTCCCACAGTACATTTAATGTAAAGGGTGACACTGTTTAGTTCTCAAAATAGCCTTTAATTAAATGCAATCCTGCTAATATCAAGGAGAATGCCTTACTAAAGTATTTCAGTTTTAACTTTACTTTCAAAGAGCAAACAAAATATTAAATGGAATTCTGGTGACAAAAAGGAAGTCTAACAGCAAGTTTATACTACAGAGGATCAAGAAAATCAATAGAAATTCTCAGAAAAGCATCCATCTTTGTTTCCTCCACCACACATCTGGGCAGCATACAGCAACATGTACAGTAAGACTCAGCATCTCCAAAACAGTTGTCCTTTTGGCCATTGATATTCAGGTATCTGAATAGAGTAGTATGTACAAAATTCCTAATAATACTGTTGATCTGTTGCCTTTCACAAGCTCTTAGCCTAAGTGTTTTTAAGATTCCAGTTGGAATGATAGAGGACATTTGTAGAACCTTGAGTTCTATATTAATTCTACAAACTGTAATGCATAATATACCCTAAAAGGGTGGGGGTAGTATCATGTTAATACAAATCCACTTCAGGCCCTTGCTGTGCTAATGAATAAAATAAAACCACAAATTATATGGGAAAATTTGAGGTAACATACCATTTGAGGGAAAATGTGGGGTAACCTACCATTCCAGAATAGGCTCAATTTAGTCTGTTAAATTTGAATTACCAAATTCCTTCTGCATCTGAATATTAATATTCCTACAATGAAATATTAAGTAATAACCACAGTTACAATAATTCAATAAATGACAAGAAATAATGTGTATGAGGATCAGAATGAAGTACGGAAGGGCTCATTAGCACAGAACCCTGAAAGAAAGAGGAAATTTTATCTGACACAGAAATTAAAGAAAATATGTACAAAGAACAGGAGTCATGGAAGTTACTTAAAGCTAGACGTGTGTGTGTGTACCTACAAGTATAAGGAAATAAACATTTGAACAATTCTCAATAATTCATTTAATAATTATTCACTGGAGCCTCCCCTTCCCTTCATACACTGGGCTAGGTAGACACCACCGACTTCACAGTCAATGAAACAGACATAGTCCCTGTTTTCTCAGAGCATTCGGTTTAGTAAAGGATACGGACAAGTAAAGGAAATCATTGCAGTATCACCACGGTATGATGTGGGATGTTTGGTACCTGTGGCAGCATTTGGGAGAAGCACCCACACTGCACTCGGAATGTTCAGGTAAAGCTCTCTGGGGCAAGGACAGTCAAACTGATATAACCGAAGTTCACGTGGGAGTTGGGTGAAAAGTGATAAGGATAGTTTTTGAGGCTGAGGAAACAGAACATGCCAAGATCCGAATGCAAAAGAACATGGCATTTTCTTGGATTTGAAGGTATTTTAGCCTCAATAGAGCTTAGACTTTGGAAAGCCAGTATTGATAAAAATGAAAGTGAAAGATTACGCAGGTAAGCGGGGCCACGTCACCGAAAGTCTTGTATTTATTAGGGCTGGTTGTATACAAGGAAAGGAGCAGAATGAGAAGCCTGCAGCAGAGAATAGGAAGGCATGTGAAAAGGCCATTGCCTCTGGGGCTCCACCCCCTCACCTATGTGGTAGGCAGGTAGGCAGAGTTTGACTCAATGATCTCCAGGGGTATGATAACCTCTCACACTCTGAATCCAGTGCAATAAAACCAAATGCTTAAGCAAAAAGACATCCCTATAAGGACAGGAGTCTGATTATCAAATTATCGCTTCATCATATAAACAGAGACACATCAAAATATTTTCAAGCATAGCAATCGTCGTCTTTTACCCAGGTGAGAGCCTCCTCTTAACCAAATACACCAAGAACACAAACCCAAGAGGGATTATCCCTGCATGAATTAAAGTACACCTACAAAATGGCAAGCTCAACATAAGCAATTCCACCTTAGCCACTGAAGTAAGGAAATTAGAGAGTTTAGCTGATTGCATTTTTGTTGTTGTTTGCAGAGTACTGCCCTGTAAATCACTTTCCAGAGTTAAGCTGAATACTAAGAATCTTGAAGATGGTTTAGGAAATGGCTTTTTTTAATTTCAAAATTTTAAGGGGGTACAGGGGTACAAATATTTTAGGTTACATGGATCATTTTTGTAATGCTAGAATCCTGGCTATAGATGTGCCAGTACCCAAATAGTGTTCATAGTACCCATTAGGTTGCTTTGTTCCCTTCCCCTTCTCCCCACTTCCCCTGGTTGCTCTCCACTGAGTTTTCCATTCCCTTGTGCACTTGTGTGCTCATCAGTTAGTTGCAATTTAATAGTGAGTACATGTCGTGTTTGTTTTTCCATTCTTGAGATAGTAATTCCTCACTTAGGAAAATGGTCTCCAGTTTCATCCAGTTTGTTCCAAATGTATTAATTCATCTTTTTATGGCTGAGTAGTACTCCATGGTGTACTTATATCACATTTTTTAATTCACTCATGAATTGATTAGCATTTGGGTTGATTCCACATCTTTGCAACTGTGAATTGTGCTGCAATAAACACTTGAGTGCAGGGGTCTGTTTGATAAAATGACTTCTTTTCCTCTGGGTAAATACCCAGCAGTGGAATTGCTGGATCAAAGGGTAGGTCTACTTTTAGTTCTCTGGGGAATTTCCATACTGTTTTCCATAGACGTTGTACTCATTTGCAGTGCATAAGAGTTCCTTTCTCTCTGCATCCATGTCAGCATCTATTGTTTTTGGACTTTTTAATAAAAGCCATTCTAAGGGGTAAGGTGATATATCCTATCCCTGATATGAGATTTAATTTGCATTTCCCTGGTGATTAGTGATGTTGAGCATTTTTTGATATGTTTGTTGACCATTTGTCTTTCCTCTTTTAAGTAGAAAAAGATCAGGTAATGAGTTGTGAAATTTTATTGGTAAATTTAACCCTTTGCTGCTGTATGGCTTTGGTGTTTACTGAACATATGATGTACTTGGATAAAATGGTATTTATGGTAAATGCATTCACATGCCATGTCACAAGCATGTTTCTGTCATAATAAAAGAGGACCAAAAACTTCATGTGAATTAACTGCTAGTTTGAGAATCAGGAACTGGCTCTAATTATATTTCTGCTAGTTGCCAGATGTGTGACATTGGACAAATCACTCGGTCTCTCTGTGCATTAGTTTCTTTGGCTGTAAAAAAAAAAAAAATGGAAATTTGAGTAGCACTGGGATCAATTCTTTACAACAAAGTTATTAGGATCCCCTGGGAACATGGATACAAAAACAGCTTGCAAATCCTAAAGTGCTTTACAATTCCAAGAAATTATTATGGACACTGTACACTTATATTTGAGTAAATCAATAATACAGAAGGCATTTTCATTTCTGATTGAACCAAAATATAAGAATGGCATGTGCTATCACAAGCAATATTAACAACGAAGCACCAAAACTCAGTAGGGCCTCAATGTTCTCAGAATACTCAAAGGAAGACTGTTCCTTTCTATATACATAAACATGGTCCCCATACCCAATTCCAAACAGCAACCTGGAGAAGCAGAAATGCCCACATAGAAATGCTCTGAACTCTCTTCCCCATTTTCCACTATAGCCCTGAGTATGCTAGCCTACAGAAATATCAGTGACTAGAAGCCCTTGAAATTGAAAAATGTATAAAGGAAAGCTTTTACTATATGCACCTGGAAAAATATCAAGTCATTTCAAGCTTCATGAAAGTCAAAATATTTTACCCTAAAACTAATTGGTGACAGCAGCAGCATAGTTTGTTTATCTCTGACTAATCCCTGAAATAATTCCTGAAAAATATCATAAAAACAGATAGGTCAACAAAATAGCAAAACCTCAAACCCATGAACAAATTTACACTTGGTATCAAAATATCCCAAACCCCAAAATACAAGCAAGTAGCAATAAACCACTAATAGCCACAAAACCTACATGATATCAGTGACTATGTAGGAGGAAACAGAGTGTAACAAAAGGGCCTAGGAATGACCTGAGAACAGGAGAACAACCAAAATGTTCACCAGGTATTTGCTGGAAGGCCCAGTGGCCAGTATCAAAACAGCAGCTGACAGTAAGTGATTATTTCCAAGCCAATAACATGGCACACAAAAGTCAAAGGTCAGTTCTACAGCTCTACAGCACAGACAACTACCTTACCAGCTTTTGTGGAGCTTGAGGTCAGGCTCACCTGACCCAGTCCCACCCAGCCTTAATCCCCTACCTGCACCTGCTGTGGTGGAGAATAAGCACTCATCCAGAAATTCTAGAATCCTGCTCACCACCTGGGGCAGTCAAGTTCTTCACCTGAGGGGCTAGAGCCAGTCACAAGGCCCAAAAACAACACTGCAGCTGTTTTGTTTTTTTTTTCTGGAAAGTGCCACCTACTGACAGGGAGGTCAATTTGCACAGCCTTTTACAACATTTACTGACTAAATCATGCAGGTTGCGGTTGATTCTTACCCAGAACACCACCTACTATCTCAGAGATTAAGGTGGGCATGCCAATACAATTCACACTGTCAAAAAGATCACAGGACTGGAGAAAGAGTAAGGATTTAAAAGATCTCCATCTTCCCACATCAAAGAGATACAGGGAATCTGCCCATTAACATAGCTTTATAGCCTACAAACTGCCATAGCCTACAAACAGCTAGCAACTGAGAAAACCACCACACTAAGGATATCTATAACCAAGGCATCCAACCAGAACTTAGACTGCCATCAAAGCATCCAAAAGCAAAGCCAAAAGTTCTTAACCAACATGTGCTACAGACACACTGTTACAAGATGTGGGCAGGGGAAGGCCCCATCTTAACAAAAGAAAATGCAAAGACAAGAGGCAACAACTGCTCCAGATGAGAAGGAATCAGTGTAAGAATGATGGAAGTATGAAAAATCAGAGCAAAAGGACACCCGCAAAGAGAAACACCAACTCTCTCTTTTGAATAAGAAGTTGGGAAGGTGGTAGTGAGATTTTTATTTTCCTTTATACTATAATACAGATCTGCCAATGATTAATTTTCTCAGCTTTTATTCATCTGAAAATGTCTTTATTTTGCTTGCATTTTTGGAGGAGATTTTCAGTAGATACAGAATTCTAAGATGACAACTATTATTTTCCTCTCAGCACTTTAAAGATGAAGTTGCATTTGTTCTGGCCGCCATTGTTCCTGATGAAAATGTAGCTGTCATTCTTTTTATCATAATCTTGCACGTGATTATCTTTTCATCTAGATGCTTTTAAGATTTTTCTTTTTATATTTGGTTTTCAGCAGTTTGCCATGATGTGCTTAGGTATGATTTTACTTGTACTGATCCTGTTTATATAGTTTCCAAATTTGTGGCTTCCTTCTCAGCAGCATAAAGAAGCTATACTCTAAATCTTCTTCACAGAGTGTAATTTTTACCTAGATACCAGTCTGCTATTTAGTGCTAACCAAAATTTTGGTAAACAAATGAAAAATAGTTAATCATAATTAACACCTGATAAAAACACCTGAATTCAGTTGCATATCATTCATATACTCTCAATTTTAAGATACCATTCCTAGGGAAAAAACAGCCATGTAATATAAATAAGCTATATAATTTTACATTTAAAATTTGCATCCCTCCAATGCCTAAGTGGGGGAAAATATCCCAAATGAAAAATCTGTTCTAGAATTTACTGCCAGGAAAAAATTTTGTCTCTCTTGGATAATTTTTCTCTTTCCCATTTTCTGATATGACTATCCAAAATTAACCCTCACAGCTAGGCCATGTGTGTTATTATTTCTCTCTTAGTGGAGAACTATCTATCAAGACAGTTTTAAAAGAGATGTCCACATCTCCAAAATAAAATCCTTCAAGTAGCTGTTGTACAGCTCTCTGTGAAGAACCAGATGCTTATAGCACCTGCCTAAGCACGACACTGAAAAGTCCCTGCTGCATATCTGGTTTATTCCAATTTGTGAATCATCTGACTTTATACCACCAGATCACTCAGGGTAATTGCCCCATCTCAAGGATGATGCTGTTTTGTTAACTGTAAATTTAGAAAATATAAAAATCACCTTAGTTTATGGTGGTTGAGACAGTTGTTACATTTTGGTTATTAAACAGCCTATGTATTGTGTTTTACTTAGTAAGAATAAAATTCTACAAATTTTATTTGTAGAAAAATATTTCAGTGTTTCTAATGAAGTTTATCAATGTGAGATTGGTTTGAGACCTGAATACACTACATTTTAAGTCTATGACGAGGATTTGATTAATTGGAAATGGTCTCTGTT
>CAUYRT010090210.1:0-20195 GCA_963574885.1 Lepilemur ruficaudatus | reverse complement strand
AATCTCTAATGATTTAGTCCTCTTCCTAGTGTAGGGAGGAAGACACTTACATATACAGACTTTTACAGATATAAATTTCTTTTACAAAAAGGTATCAAAATAACTACTTCAAAATAATTCTTAGGCCAGATAGGCATATTTGGGGGACTAATTCAACTAGATCAGTGGCTTCCCCTTCAGTTTATTTTTTTAAACCATATTAGTGAGTTTAGAATGGAGTCCATGGATAAAAGGGCAGATAAAGTATTTTCTATGCCTGGACTCAACATGGAAAACTTCAGCAGGTTTCTGAATGTTTTCCTTTGGGTTAGGAAAGTCTTTTACTATTGTTTCTGAGCTTAGATTTTTTTTTTTTTTTTTTTTTTTTGAGACAGAGCCTCACTCTGTTGCCCGGGCTAGAGTGCAGTGGCTTCAGTCAGGCTAGCTCACAGCAACCTCAAACTCCTGGGCTGAAGTGATCCTTCTGCCTCAGCCTCCCGAGTAGCTGGGACTACAGGCATGCACCACCATGCCCGACTAATTTTTTTCTATATATTTTTAGTTGTCCAGCTAATTTCTTTCTATTTTTAGTTGAGATGGGGTCTTGCTCTTGCTCAGGCTGGTCTTGAATTCCTGATCTGGAGCGATCCTCCCGCCTCGGACTCCCAGAGTGCTAGGATTACAGACATGAGCCACCACACCTGGCCTCTGAGCTTAGATTTTTGACCAGTACATTAAAGTAGTTAAAGAAAGCAGGCCTAGTTCATCCGAGTGTCTGACTTTATAAGGCATTTGTCTAACTTTTTTTTTTTTTTGGTCATCAGAGTGGAAGGTTACTCAGTGAAATGGCTAGTAGATTCAGAGTTATTAGGCAGAGGAGGACAGAGAGAAGGATAGAGAAAAAGAACAGCTGAAGTTAAGTCAGCCAATATACTTTATTGTTTCATCATCAATCAGTTGCTTAAGCATTTCATTTGCCTTTTGTAAGAAGTCTTTTAGAGAGGCAAGTTTTGATTCATTCAGTCTTTTAGAAGGTTCTGCATAACAATTAAAACTCCATTCCTGAGACATTCAGAATCCCTTATTTTCCAATTCACTTCATAAGTGAACAACTTTGTCTAGGTTAAAACTTCCCCATTATGGCCAGTCTAATTCTCAATTATCTTTGGATTTCAAATAAACAACCTAACAATGCACCTCAAGGAACTAGAAAATCAAGAACAACCCAAACCCAAATTTAACAGAAGAAAAGATGTAATAAAGATCAGAGCAGAAATAAATGGAGTTGAGATAGAAAAAAATACAAATGATCAACAAAACAGAAAGTTGTTTTTTGAAAAGAAAAACAAATCACCAAATCTTTGGCTGACTAAGAAAGACAGGGAGAAGATCCAAATAAATAAAATAAGAAACAAAATAAAGGAAACATAATAACAACTGAGATACAGAAAAACAAAGAATCATTAGAGACCATTATGAACAACAATATGCCAGCAAATTGGAAAACCTACAAGAAATAGATAAATTCCTGGACACATACAATTTACCAAAATTGAATCACGAAGAAAGAGAAAACCTGAACAAACCAATAACAGTAATAAGATAGAAGCTGTGCTAAAAAGTGTCCCATCAAAGAAACACCCAGCATCTGATGGTTTCACTGCTGAATTCTGCCAGACTTTTAAAGAAGCACTAATGTTTGAGTTTGAGTTCTACTCAAACTCTTCAAAAAAATTGAAGAGGAGGGAATATTTCCAAACTCATTTTATAAGGCCAGCATTATCTTGATATCAAAACTGCACAAGGACACAACAAAAAGAAAGAAAACTTCAGGACAATATCCCCAATGAATGTTGTTGTAAAAACCTTCACACACACACAAAAATCCCTAGCAAACAAAATTCAACAAATTTAAAAGATCATTCACCATGATCAAGTGGGATTCATCCTAAGGATGCAAGGATGGCTTCAACATGTGCAAATCAATAAATATGGTACATCACATACATAAAAACAAAAATAATGTAATCATTTCAGTAGATGCTGAAAAAGCATTTGATAAAATTCACCATTCCTCTATGAAAAAAAATACTCAACAAAATTGGTAGAGAAGGAATATCTCAAAATGATAAAGGCCATATATGACATACCAACAGCTAACATCATACTGAATAGGGAAAAATTGAAAGCCTTTCCTGTAAGATCTGGAACAAGACAAGGATGCTCACTTTTAGTCAATATAATACTAGAAATCCTAGCCAAAGCAATCAGATAAGAGAAAGAAATAAAGGGCTTTCAAATTGGAAAGGAAGATATCAAATTATCTTTGTTTACAGATGCCATGGTCTTATATTTAGAAAATCCTAAAGAGTCCACCAAAAAACTCTTAGAACTGATAAATGAATTAAGTAAAGTTGTGGGATACAGAATCAACATTAAAAATCAGTAGTATTTATATATGCCAACAGCAAACCAAAAAGGAAATCAAGAAAGCAATCCATTTACAATAGCTACAAAAATACAAAACACCTAGGAATAAATTTGACCAAAGTAGTAAAAGATCTCTACAAGAAAAACTCTGAAACTTTCACTAGAGAAATTGAAAACAACACAAAAAAATGGAAAGCTATTTCATGCTCATGGATTGGAAGAATTAATATTGTTAAAATGTCAATATTATCCAATGTGATCTATGGATTCAATGCAATCTCTATCGAAATACCAATGACTTTTAAAAACAGAAATAGAAAAAATAATCCTACAATTCATTTGGATCCCAAAAAGACCCCAAATAGCAAAAGCAATCCTGAGTAAAAAGAGCAAAGCTGAAGGTATAACACTACCTAACTTCCAACTATACTAAAAAGCTATAGTAACCAAAATAGTATGGTACTGGCATTAAAACAGATTTATAGACCAATGGAATAGAATAAAGAACCTAGAAATATATCCACAAATTTACAGCCAACTCATTTTTTACAGTGACACCAAGAACATACATTGGGGAAAGGAACAGCCTCTTTAATAAATGATATGGGAAAAACTGGATAAACATGCAGAAGAATAAAACTAGACCCCTACCTCTCACCATATGAAAAAAATGAAATTTAATTGGATTAAAGACCTAAAAGTGAAACATGAAACTATGACACTACTGAAAGAAAACACTGGGGAAATGCTGGCGGAATGGGGATCCTCCAGCCTTGGGGCCACATGTGAACTTGAGGCTGCAGGTTCCTCACTCCTGGCTGGGCAAAGGTTTTTGAGTAAGACTATAAAACCAGAGGTAACAAAAGCAAAAATAGACAAATGGGATTTCATTAAGCTAAAACACTTCTGCATAGCAATGAAAACAATCAAAAAAGTAAAGAGACAATGCACAGAATGGAAAAAAATGGAAGATAGATTGCAATCTACCCATCTGACAAAGGATTAATAACCAGAATATATAAGGAGCAAAACAACTCAATAGCACACACACACACAAAAAAAAAAAAAAAAGAAAAGGAAAAGGAAAAAAACCCAACAAATAATCCAATTAAAAATGGGCAAAAGATCTGAATAGACATTTATCAAAAGACATATCAAATACCCAACAGATATATGAAAACATGCTCAACATCACTAATATCAGAGAAATGCAAATCAAAACCACAATGAGATATCATCTTACCCCAATTAAAATGGCTATTATTAAAAGGCAGGCAATAACAGATACAGGTGAGGAAGTGAAGAAACGGGAACTCTTGTACACTGTTGAGAATGTAAGTTAGTACAGCCACTATAGAAAATAGTACGGAGGTTTTCAAAAAAAACTAAAAATACAACTACTATATGGTCCAGGAATCCCACTACTGGCTATATCTTCAAAAGAAAGGAAATCAATATATCAAAGAGATATCTGCACTCCCATGTTTATTGCAGCACTATTCACAATAGTGAAAATATGGAATCAACCAAAGTGCCGATCAGTGGATTAATGAATAAAGAAAATGTGGTATATATACACAATGGAATATTATTCATCCATAAAAATAATAAAATCCTGTCATTTGGAGCTAAGAAAGTGAATCTCATGAAGATAGAGAGTAGATCGGTAGTTACCAGAGGCTGGGAAGGGAAGGTAGGATGGGGAAAGAATAGAGATTGGTTAATAGGTACAAAAATACACTTAGAAAAAATAAGACCTAGTGTTTGATAAATTATTAGAGTAACTATAGTGAACAATAATCTATTTTGTATTTCAAAATAAATAGTAGAAGATAATTTGAGTATTTTCAGCATAAAGAAAAAAATACATGTTTAAGGCGGTGGGTATCCCCACTACCCTGATGTGATTATTACAATTCTACAAATGTGTCAAAATAGCACATGTACCCTGCAAATATGTACATCTATTATGTATCAATAAAAAATCAAATGTATTGTCCTGGTATGTTCACCCATTTTTACAGGAAGGCACAGGTTCTGGGTCCATAATTTTTATATTAATATGTAAAATTGGCTGGAGTCCTACATGGAGAAGTCCCAGACTCTTTGGATTCAGATGAACCCATGATTCCTTGTCTTCCACAAACCTTGCATACTGGAGGACCCAGTCCAGTTTATGTCTAACCCAACCTGACTCAGGACCCAATCTAGATCAAAAAATGCTCAGATAAAGTCAGAACGCCAGATTGGTTTTTGTTGTTGTTGTTGTTGAGACAGAGTCTTGCTATAAGGTCAGATTTTAATGTGTGGTTCTCAGATCTAAGAGGGACTTACTGTTGCAGTCTCCAGACATAGTGAGAAATCAATGAGTGCAACAGGTTCAGCACTCACTGAATCTCACAAATCTTGTTTGTCTCTTCAGACTGTTTTTTTTTTCCACTTAGTATATTCTATGGTCTAAATGTTTTTGTCCTCCAAAATTCATATGTTTAAACCTAATCACCAATGTGACGGTGTTAGAAAGTGAAGCCTTTGGAAGGTGATTAGGTCATGAGAGCATAGCCCTCATGAATGGGACTAGTGCCCTACAAAAGAGGCCTCAGAGAGCTGCCTTTCCCTTTCCACCATTTATGGACACAACGATAAGGTGCTATCTATGAACCAGAAAGCAGTCCCTCAGCAGACATTGAACCTACTGGCACCTTGATCTCAGACTTCCCAGTCTCCAGAACTGTGAGAAATAAATTTCTGTTGTTTACCCAGTTATCAAGTTTGTAGTACTTTTTAATAGCAGTCTGAATGAACTAAGACTGTATTCTTTATAACTTTTTCTTGAAAGCCAGATATGATGTATCAGGTAAAAGGATATGTTGTAGATAAGCCTTCGGTGTGAGATTTTATGTTTATTTGGCTAGGATTTAGGCTACGGATACTGTTTGCTGTAGCTTGGTGTCAGGGGAGAAAATCTTCTCCACTATCTTTGTTTTTGTCCTCCTTTTATGTTTTTGTGTCTCCAGGGACTCTTTAAATAGGATCTGAAACTGATAGGTATTTTTTGTTGTTGTAATCTCCTGTCATTGTACAGGAGCCCTGTTAATATGATGGTAAGCATTCTATAGTCTGATGATTAGGTCCTGGTCTTTCAGAAAATCTGACTTGGGTACCACTGTTCCCATATGTGGAAGGCTAAAAAGGGAGAGAGACTGAGTTGCAATTATTTCCCTTTGCCAGGTTGGTAAGGCTTTGATAAAACCCTAGTCTTTAGTATCTAGTAAAACAGTTCTCATGCTTTTGTTAAGAGAACAGAATGCTCTCAATACTCATATTCCAAATGGTCCCTTTTCTTCTCCTTCTGCCAGAAGCGACACAGGAAAGTAACTTCCAGTGCTGGGAATCACTTGAAGCCCAAGTGGTTCCTTGGCTTCATGCAAGAAAGAATTCAGTAGCGAGTTGACAGTGTAAAGTGAAAATAAGATTTATTCAGGAAGTATAGATAATCTACCCCACAGAGTAGAGGCTAGTTCTCCCTGTGGAGGAGAACGGGCCCCCATGGTTCCTTGAGTCCCTCTATTTAAGCAACAGCTTAAGTATAGGCTAAACAAGGGTAGAGATATTCAACTTAATTCTTAAAAAAGGGTGGTGTTTTTCTGGAATTAGGGTGACACCCTTCTTTTGACTAAATATAATCAGTCAGGTGGTGTCATGTCATCAGGTGCATGATGGGAATGGGAGGTTTCCTTAGAAACCTTTTATGGTAATAAGGTATATAATGAAGGTGCAAGGTTAAGAAGTGTTCAATTCCTTCACCATCTTGGTTCTAACCAGTTGAAACTTGTCTTGCCCCCCTCTTGTTTTGATAGGCTAGTTCAAAACCTTGTTTCAAGATTTCCTGACTCAGTTAAGGGATGCCTGCACAATTAAGCAATACCTAAAGCAATGCCTGAAGCAGTGCCTTCCAGTTCCCTATCTCATCCTCCCCTCAGATACAATACTCCTCCTTAATCTTAAGGGGTTGTAGAAAGATGTAGGCCTGTCTTCTGTAATCACTTCCTGCTGATTTTATGGGCACTGGCCCTGCCTAGAATTGGAGGAGTAAAAATCTCTGGAAACCTGGTCTAAGGGGCCCAGTGGCAGGATGCTGCCATGCTCTGGATCAGCTGACAGGATGGGCTGGAAACCCTGCTGTGACATCATCTTGAATTGAAATTACTATAACCTGGAAGATAAAAATTTTACCAACAGGTTAAACAAACATGGTCCTAAGATTAAAAGAAGAAGGATAGCTAGTAAGGGCCCTAAGAAGGGAAGGAACCAAATGATGCTGAACAAATATTCCTTAATAGAGTCCCAGATGGTCTGAGCAGTGAGGTTATTGATGTTATGTGGCCAAGTAGCCTGTTGAAGCATGATGTTTGCCTTTTGCTCTACCTCCCCTGAAACATCAATGTAAATACAACAAGATGTGTTTGCAACAGCACATACCCTTCCCTGTTTAGCTAAAATGAAACATGGTTATTCTCTTAGATCCAAGATGGACAGAAAAGGTCTTTTCCGGGGGAGGAGGGAGTATAATGTAAACATGATGAACAAGTAAGGCAAACAAAATGCAAGTTTAATTAATAACTGTGCTTCAGCAAGTGACTTGATCCCAGCCACTAGGAAGCAAGCAAAGTAACAATAACTAGTAGATTATTAGGATAATGTCAACAAAGATTAAGAAAAGAAAAGTAAGCACATTTGTATTAGTCATTTGAATGAGAGTGTTTGTTAGCTTCCTTGCTATCTTTGGGAGGCAGCCTTTGGTACAGGTACTTGAGATCCTCTGTGGGCTCACAGGAGTGTGCTAGCACCTTATGCCAACCTATGGGGCTCATTAGAAACAGATTTAATCGTAAACAAATGTTCCCAACTAGCAATTCCTTATAACTTAACAGCTGTAGGGGGCACAACACTTTTTTTTATTATTAGACCTGTCCCTGTTGTATTACACGCAGGTGAAATCTCCAGTCTATCTTTTGTTTTGTTGCCCATTGCTGAATGTCTTGAGAAATGGGAACCTCAATCACTATCAATCCTTTAAAATCCTTTAGATAACATAAGAACAGAAACAAAAATATCAAAGGCAAGTTTGCAAAATTAACTTATCTGTAAGCATTGAGAAACTTATACAAAACATAACCATTTGAGCCTAAGGATTTAGAGTCTTTTGTGTCAGAATGTTTCCTGTGGTCTCTTCAAAGAATCAACAATGTTTTGAACAAAAATCTTATAAATCATGTCCAGTTCTGATAATGACAGGAAAAGGAAGCTTATGGGTAGCTAAACATTTAAGTTATCTAGTAATGAATTTATATTAATTTAGATACAAGCAAAATTATTAAATGAGTCTTAATTTTTCTGAATACAGGCTTGGTTGTTTGTTTCATAAAAGCAGTTTATTCTGATTGTTGTCTTTTCCCAGGTTTGAAAACAGGACTTTGGTTAACTGCGGTTTGGTATTAGATGCCCATGAGTCAAGGCCCTGTAACTTAACAGCACAAGGGTTAGTCAACAGTGTTTGACACAGCCTTGACCTGATTTGAGGATGCCAATTAAAGATGTCAAAAGGCCCAAAACACCTGATGAAAACAGCATTACAAGCTACTGTAAAACAATAACAATTCACTTAACTAAGAGTGATGATCAAAAGACTTTATAGGCAACACATAAAGATACATGCATGCAAAAACCTCAGTCTCTCAAAGTTCAGCCCCTTCCAAGCAATCAAAAACCTAACAAAGACAACATAGGATTTTTCCTGATAAAACACAAAATCTGTTTCTTAGGCCAGCTACCAAAAGGTAAATAAAAACCTCTGTAATATGATTGGTTTTTTTCTTATGGGAGACCCAGTTAGACAACTTTGAAGTCAAACCTTATGAAAGGGGTACCCAACTGAATCAGACACAAGAAGAATGTCCAGGATAATGAGTATACAGTATATTGTAGAGAAATGTGAATAAGAAAAATTACTACCTGAATAGGGGAAACAAATGATTCTTTTTTTTTTTTTTTTTTTTTTGTGACAGTCTCACTCTGTTGCCCGGGCTAGAGTGCTGTGGCGTCAACCTAGCTCACAGCAACCTCAAACTCCTGGGCTCAGGCAATCCTCCTGCCTCAGCCTCCCGAGTACTTGGGACTACAGGCATGTATGTAGTCCAGCTATACATGGACTACTATGCCCAGCTAATTTTTTTTCTATATATTTTTAGTTGTCCAATTAATTTCTTTCTATTATTAGTAGAGACGGGGTCTCACTCTTGCTCAGGCTGGTTTTGAACTCCTGACCTTGAGCAATCCACCCACCTCAGCCTCCCACAGTGCTAGGATTACAGGCGTAAGCCATCTTGCCCGGCCAAGAAAATAATTCTTAATAACAGCCTGAGAATTGTTCTGGCCACATTGAACAACTCAGATATATCAAGAGGAGCTGAGAATAGAATAAAGTTATACTGGAGGAAAACATTGCTTTTATGATGAATTTTACTGTCAGGCCATAACGACAGACTTAGAACCAGAGAGGGAAAAGTTACAGGAGCTGGCAAAAAAGGCTGAAGGAGATAGTTACCATTCCAGCCTTTTCAAGGGGAGAAAAAGATAAAAGCAGCTACTTATAGCAAATTTGAACTTTTGAGATATGAATCTTAGAAGTTTCGAAGGAAGCTGATTATAAAATTAAAATCAAAGCTTTTTGCAGTTTCATTAAGATCAAATCAATATTTTAAGAAAACCTTGTGATTTCTAACCAAAACTTTTCTCCTTTAATTATAGCCAACTCAACCACATACAAATTTTTTTCATAAGACTGGGCAAGATGGCTCATGCCTTATGAATCCTTATATTCTGGGAAGCTGAGGCAGGAGAATTGCTTCAGGTCAGGAGTTCAAGACCAGCCTGAGCAAGAACAAGACCTCATCTCTACTAAAAATAAAAAATATCTGAAGAGACAAACTGGATTTGTGAGATTCAGTGAGTGCTGAACCTGTTGCACTCATCGATTTCTCACTGTGTCTGGAGACTGCGACAGTAAGTCCCTCTTAGATCTGAGAACCACACATTAAAATCTGACCTTCTGAATTTATCTGAGAATTTTTTGATCCAGATCTAAAAAATAATTACCTAAGGTCATCTAGGTTTTCTCCTATGTTATTTTCCAGGAGTTTAATAGTTTTATGTTTTAGATTTAGATTTATGATCCATTTTGAGTTAATTTTTATGAAGGGTATAAGGTCTATGTCTAGATTTTTTTTACACATGAATGTCCAGTTGTTCCAGCACCTTTTGTTGAAAAAATTGTCTTTGCTCCATTGTATTGTCATTGTTCTTTTGTCAGAGATCAGTTGGTCATGTTTATGTGGGTCTATTTCTGGGCTTTCTATTATATTCCATTGATCTATTTGTCTATTCTTTTGCCAGTAACTCACTGTCTTGATTACTTCAGCTTTACAGTAAGTCTTAAAGTTGAGTAGTGTTCAGTCCTCCAACTTTGTTCTTCTCTTTCAATATTGAGTTGGCTATTCTGGATCTTTTGTCTCCCTACACAAACTTTAGAATCAGTTTGTCAATATCACAAAATAACCCACTAGGAAATTGATTGGGATTTCATTGAATCTATAGATCAAGTTGGGAAAAACTAACATCTTGACCATATGGAGACTTCCTATCCATGAACATGGAATATCTTTCCATTTAATAGATTATCCTTTGATATCTTTCATCAGAGTTTTGTAGCTTACCTCATATAGATCTTATACATATTTTGTTGGATTTGTACATAAGTATTTTATTTTTTTGAAGAGTACTAATGTAAATGATAATGTATTTTTATTTCAAATTCCACTTAATTGCTGATATATAGGAAAGTAATTACTTTTGTATATTAACCTTGTATCCTGCAACCTTGCTATGTCATTAGTTCCAATAATTATTTTTTGTTCATCCTTTTGGATTTTCTACATAGATGATTATGTCATCTGCAAACAAAGACAGCTTTATTTCTTCCTTCCCAATCTGTATACCTTTTATTTCTTTTTTCTGTCTTATTGTATTAGCTAGGACTTTCAGTTTGATGTTGAAAAGGAGTTGTGGGAGTGGACATCCTTTCCTTGTTCCTGAGACCCCTTCACTTTTCACTATAAGTTTTCTTCTAAGTATTATCTTCCACTCTTGGCTTCACTTATTATATTAAACAAACGAATATAAATGTATTCATTGATCCTACAGGATGATTGCCTAATTTAAATGTAAATATATTTTAATGTATGTGTCTGTACATACACATATATAACATATAGCTCTAGTTCAGGATAAAATTACACGGGGTCATTCTGTCCACATTTTTCCTAAGACAGCCTTTGGGTCTCTCTCCTAGAATAATTTGAAATAATAACATATCTAGGACAAATATGTTACAAAAATAATCAGAATAATTTTGCTCCTTGTCGATTTTCAGCTAAGAGTTCTTTGGGCACAAATATAATCTGCACTGTTATAACATTAATCCGAACAAGAATCATTTCTGGTAATGTTCCAGACTATAATTTAGCATGAAATACATCATTTATTAATTTAGTTTGCTCACATTCTAGATACAACTCAGCCACCACCACTATGCTCTATAACTACGACAAATGTAACAACTTAAAACAACACATATTTATTACCTCACAATGTCTGTGGATCAGGAATCCTGGCTCAGCTTCTCTGTGTTTTCTGCTCAGTCTCACAGACTGTAATCAAGGTATTAACTGGGCTGTGACACAGTGAAATTGCTGGGTCAGAGGGTACATGCATTTAAATTTTGATAAGGGCTGTTAATTGTCCTCTAAAAATTACTCATTTATTCTCCCATTAAATCACTCTCCAACAGTGGCTATCATTGACTTTGTAAATGTGTTGAGCTTGTACATTCAGATAAAGTATTTCCTTTCTTTTGGCACATACTGGTTCTTAGCTTTGGTCATCATGCCTATGCCATGGTAATTTAATTAGACCAAGGTTTAAGCTCTTTGGAAGGGAGGCACAATCTCTCATGGAACATCCTAAGGAAGTTCACCCTTCATCTGACCTTTCCTTTGCTGACTTCCTGCTTTTGTGAGATTTGCTGGGACATCTTGGCATAGACTAGGACACTGGAAAAATTTGGCATAATTTGCCTAATTCTTTGTAGGGACATGAAAGGGAGACCAGATAATTAAGCATGAAATCAGAGATAGAGATAGAGATAGATTCGAAGATAGAAATAGAGATAGAGATAGATATGGGGAGAGAGAGAGAGAGAAGGTGGAAGAGGAATACAAATACGATAAAGAGAAAATAAAAAAGAAAATTTTTCCTTGGTAATTTTGCTCAGAATTCATCACAGAGAGCTGGGGTTGTGTTATCATTCTACTTGCCACCTTTTCTGGGCAAAGTGAGACAATCTGTCTCTAGTTAGCCATCCTTTGAGCAAAATGAAAGCCGTTAAAAGAGGCAGATGTTCACAAGCAGTGCAAACTCAATGAGTAATCATATTAAGTATAAACATCAGTTCCTGGAAGATATTATTTTAAAAAGCACAGTAAACTACATTTAAAATCTCAAATGAGTCACAATTGGGAATGAAAACATATTTTTCATTTATTTCCCCATTCCCTCTGAACCTACCCTGCCAGATTATTTTAAAGTAACTCTGAAACATCATCTAATTTCATTCATAAAAATTTAGAATTATTTTTTGAGTATGTTGTGATTTTTTTTCCTATAAAAGGAGTAACTAAACAGATGGTAACTTGAGGTGAAGTGGGGTTAAGAGGTTTTTGAAACCACATTTGGATCCCTGGGTTCAGGTGTGGATTAGCAAGAGAATTGGATTTAACCAGGGTTTTAGTTTTGCCAAGTTTAAAACAGTATGAGACTCAAGGGTGGTATACCAAGGAGTGATTACTATCCTTGGATAGTAATTGTGTGATCATAAACATTTTTGCTGGGTAAGGAGAGGAGTGATGAGGGGAGTGATGACATCAAGAGGGTGAAAGTGAAAGTGAAAGGTAGTAGAAGCACGGATTAGAGGTCAAGGTTGGGTAAAAATAGCGTGAGCCAGCAATAGAAGAAGTGGTGATTTGAGAGTATGATGAATGAAATTGAGATCATGGAGGATTTGCAGTTGCATTAAATGGTGATGACAAGATATGGGTATGACCATGGGGCTGAGGTAGGGTGAAGGGCAAGTTAATCAGAGGAGAGAGCCTCAAGGAAGTGAGAAACCAGAAAATGTTCATCCACTTGTATATTGAGGAATGAAACAGAAGTTGATCATAGAGAGCCAAAATCATTGAGAAATGGAGGTGGCCAGTGGATTTTAGAAAGGAGGGAATATATTCCTAATATAGCAATGAGGAGCAAGAAGAAACTAGCCCATGTCCAAATAGAGAGAGTTGTGGGAGTATTAACAAACAACAACAACAAAACAGCCACCCCTTGAGAAGTCTGTAAGAGAAGAAGGAGGGAGAGCTGAAATTCCATTAGAGGAAAGAAAACAAGTATTTTCCTCCACCCATGTGATACTTTTTTACCAACATGTTTTTTTTTTTTTCTATCTGCAATAAACAACTGCAGGCAGGCACACCTGTGAGCATGGGAAAATCCAGGTTTTGTGGGACCCGAAACTTACTTAGTTTGGAAGACTTTCTTTAAAGAAAGAATACAAATATCTTGCTTTTCCAGATTTTACCCAAAAAAGTATGATTCTGTGACTCCATTCCCACATTCAGACCTTGGAAGGGGCTGTTGGGAAATAATCCCCTATGGATCTTTTCAGTTTTCTGCATGGTCCAGACTTTCTGAGCAAAGAGCATCAGCAAACTTGATTCAATAATTATTACATCGTAAACATGCCTTAGAAGCTAGAGATTGTATATTACTTCAGGAATATTTGGAGACTCATCTCTCCTGGAATCATCTGATTATATTCAGGGTAGTGAAGCTAGAGACCTTCCCATTGCCTCTTCTCCACCCCTGAAGATTTGTTGATATTCCAGAATAAAGACCTAAAAGAAACAAGAGATAGATTTGCCAATAGCTCTATATAAGCTATGAATCTCATGATTTCAAGCTTCCTCCCCTGTGATGCAATTGTCTGCAAACACAAGTGACCATCTGGCTCGCATTGCATTATCTCATGGGGAACTGGGGGAGGAAACTCAGCACCATGGTGTTGTGAGTAATAAACGGCCTGCTGTCTGATCCAGAGATCTTGTGTTCCCTATAAATACACACACACACACACACACACACACACACACACACACACACACACTCTATGTAACAAAAGCCTGAGCAAATGAAGGGCCTAAGGCTTCAGATTCATAAGCCTTATCATAAATCCACCTCTGTTCATTGAACTTGGAGTATTAAATTGTACTGTGCCAATTTTATGACAGGTTCTTTCTCCAGACATAGGGTTTCATTTGTGTTAATCTCTCTATTTTTATATATGTCACAATTTTAATAATAATTCTTACCTTTAAAAAGTGTCTATAATTGCTGCTTCCAATTCCTTTCCTCCCTTTCAGCTCTAAACCTGCTCTGATCAGGCCTTTGCCTTCAACACTCTGCTGAAACTATTGTTCATCCTAATCACAATGACCGTCACGTTACTAAATTCAGTGATCAATTCTTAGTCCTCACCTTTTCCTATCAGCAACATTTGAACAATAATCATTGCTATGTCACACCTTTTGGTCGCTTTGCGTTTCCCTTTCTTCAAGTGGATTCTAGGGCAGGCATCACAGTCTCTTCGTCTTCCTTCTAACTTACCAGTCTCTCCTTTCTAGTCTCCTTTGCTGATTTGTCCTCTCTGCTTTGACCTCTTAACATTCGGGTACTCAGGGTAGGCCTTGCTCTCTTCTCTGCACTGCATTCCTTGGTGATCTCACTCAGTCTTAAGACAGCTTATGGCTGAAAATACCTTCTTTATGTGGACCACTCTCAAATTTATATCTGTAGCCATGACCTCTCTCCAGAATTCAAGACTTTTATATCCAACTGCCTACTTGACATCTCCACTTGGATATTAAATAGGCATCTAAAACGTAACACAACTGGACTGCTTGTCTTTCCCCTGAAACCCATCCCATCCAAAGCCTTCCTCATTCAGTTAATAGTAACATCTTTCCAGTTGTTTAGATTAAAAGTCTTGATTTCTCCTCCCCACATCCCCCCCCAAAAAATCTGCATTTCATCCTTTGGTAAATCCTATTGCTCTACTTTCAAAAATATTTCTAGAATCTGACCTTTTCTCATAGCACCTTGACTTCTATCATCCTAGTCTGGTTCAACTTTCTTTCTCACCTAGATGCCTGAAATATCTTCTGTATTTGTTTCCTTGGGCTGCTATAACAAAGTACCACACACCGGGTGACCTAAAACAACAGAATGTTTTTCCTCACAGTTCTAGAGGCTTGACGTCCAAACTCAAGGTGCTGACAGAGCCATACTCTTTCTGAAGGATCTAGAGAAGATATGGATTCTTCTTTTCTAGATTCTGGTGCTTCTAGTGTCAGCAACACCAGGGATTTCTTGGCTTATAGATGTATCATTCCAGTCTCTGTGTCCATCTTCACATGGATTTTTCTCTTTTCTCCTGTGTCTGTGTCCAAATTTCAAACTTCTTAAAGGAAACCAATCACTGGATTAGGACCCACTCTAATCCAATACGACCTCATTTTGACTTGATTACACCTATAAAGAACCTATTTCCAAGTGAGGTCACATTCATGGGTTCCAGGTGGATATGAATTTTGTAAGGAAGCTATTCAACCTAGTATAACCTGCTAACTAAGTTCTCTACTTATTTTATTGTTCTCTTACGGTATATTCTCAACACATGTTCTGAGCAGATGGGAAAGTCTCTATCTTTAATGCAAATCAGATTATGTCATTCCTCTGTATGCCCATTTCAACTCAGAGTAAAGTCCCCAAACCATATGATCTAATACTTCTATTCATAGGTACTTATCCAAGAGTACTGAACAATATATCCACTCAAACACTTGTACATGAATGTTCATAACAGCATTATTTGTAATAGCCGAAGAGTATAAACAACCCAAATGACAAATGAATAAACAAAATGTGGATAGCCATAAAATACACTATCATTCAGCCCTAAAATGTAACAAAGTACTGATACATGCTACACCATGAATGAACCTTGAAAACATTATGTCAAATGGAAGAAACAAGACACAAAAGGCCACATAATAACACAATTGTTTTTGTATAAATGTCCAGAATAGGCAATTTAATAGAGATAGTAAGTAAATTAGTAGTTTCCAGGGGCTGTGGCAGGGGCTGGAATTTAGGAGCAATTGCTAATAGATATGGAGATTTTGGGGGGTGATGAAAATACTCTGGAGTTAGATTGTGATGATGGTAGCACCACTCTGTAAATATACTATTAATATAAATGACTGAATTGTACTCTTCATAAGTGTGAACTTTATGGAGTGTGAATTATATCACTTTTATTAAAAATGCAGACAAACAAGGACTCCCCACCGCCCCTACCAAAAAATCCTCAAACCCTTTAGAGACTCTCATGGATGTACACATCTCTTTTACTTTATTTCCTACTAGTCTTTGCACTGGTCATTTACTCCGGCTACAGTAGCCTCCTTGCCATTCTTCAAACATGCCAGACACTTTCCCAACTTGGGGCTATAGAACTGTTCTCTCTATCTGGGATCTTTTCCTCAAAGACTAATTCTGTCATCATCATACATCACTTTCTTATGCTGATCACCTATTTAACGTTGCCACCTTCACACTGCCCTGCTGATCCCTACACCAGTTTTGTTTTTCTGTCTCCACTTTCAAGCATACTATATAATTCACTTATTATTTCTTATAGCAATTGTTTATTTTCTGCTTCTTTCATGCTAAGATATAAACTCTTTAAAGGCATCTTTGTTTCACCAATGCCTGGCACATACATAGTAGGCATTTCATACATATTTTTGAATAAACAAATGATGGATTTCCTTTCAAATATTTCAAGTATATTTTCTTTCAAGTAGTGTCTTCTTATGGAGAGAATACAATGGTGCTTACTATGTAGCAAATGAATAAATGAAACAAATGCCATTTTTGAATACTTAAGAGTTGTCCATTGTGTCCCTTTTCTGACTCAGGCAAGAAGGTTTAGAGTTCTCTGGTACAATTTAATGCCGCAGAAGCTATCATTGTCATGTAGAGGATAAACAGCTTGGAAAATATGGAATCTAGAGACAGATTGTATGGACTTAAATTCTGGTTTTGCCACTGTTACTGTGTGAGGCTTTGGCGAGTTACATAACACCCCTGCGTTTTAGTTTTCTCATTTGTAAAATGGGGAAATTAGTAGTATTTGCCTAAGAGATGTGTTGTGAGAATTAAAATCATTAATCTCTGTTAAATGAATAGCATATTATCTGGCACATGGAAAGCGATAGAAATGTTCACTATTTTTATGCTTATCACAGATTATTTGTATGCTTATCATAGATCTTTTTCCCCCTTGCAAGGGTGATGGTAGGGCTAGTCAATTATTTACAAATATTGAAGAAGTCATTTATATTACTGGTGTTGAGGAATAAGGGAAATGCCCTACGTTGAGAGAGTGCAAGAGAATGAATATATTCCACAGTAGAATGAAATTTGTATAATAATGAGGTACTTTATGATGGTTTTACTGTTCAGTATAGAATTTGGACATTCTCAGATTTAATTTCCATGATTTTAGCTATTCAAAACCAGTTGCAAAGATGCTTGATATGTAGTAATGTGTTATATTTCCAAGGCATAAATTTATCTTGTAGTGCTGTGAATTTGTTGTGTAGGAAGCACACTAAGCTAATAAGCCTAGATGCCCATTTAGTAGACAGTCTATGTGGTCTTGTTGTCTCCATGGTAACTCTCATGAAGTAATAGTAATAATAATATTTCAAAAGCAATTTCTTTCTTTGTTCCTTCTCCACTCCCACTGCTGCACTTGACTACCATTAATTTTTTTAAAAGTAATTCCTATATGAAAAACTGCCAGGAGTGATGGTGAAAGTAGAGAATTAGTCAAAGGAAATTATAAGACTTATGAATATAAAATGGTAAAAAATCTCAGAAGATACAGCTCCAAAATGATAAAATTCTACTCTCCTTAAAAGACAACTTCAAATATTTGCAATATATTTTTAAATTAGAAGAGTTAATATTACCCCAATTTAGTAGAAAATAATAAACTAAACTAAAAGAAAAGAAAATAGGACTTTTGCTTCCAGGAAGTTGGAGTAGTACTTTTCTCATTTCCTTTTGCTAAGTGCAACTAAAGACCTTATGATATATAAAACAAACATAAGAAGACTTTGAAAAGTGAAGAGAAGAAGGAAGACCAGCTCTGAACCTCAGGACCCAAAAAGATACAGTGGTGGGTTCCTTAGGTTTTCTTTTTGATTCCTATATCCTAGGCATAGAGCTGAAAAAGCTAGCAACCAAGAAATACTAATGGACGCAGATTTCTTTTTAAAGCCCCACCAAAAGCTTGCTTTCATTAGCCATAGGAACAGGTAAAGGACAGCCTAATAAGAGAGAAAACTTTTAGATAATAACTGCTTTCTCTACTCCAGCCAAACACCATAGAAAAAAATGTCATCACCACTCCCATCCTCACCAGCAAAGGCTTAGTGGGAAGCCTGGACCTTGACCCTTGCTAAGCTGCAGTGAAGTTGTATGGGAAGACAGCACAGTCATCTCACCTGCTATTAATAAGCCTCCCTCCAAATTTGTATGAAGAGGGGCAAGATGGTGGATGAGAAAAACCACCAGCCAGAGTGTCTCTGTAAGAAAGATAGACATTAGAAGAAAGTGAAAAAAAAAAAAAAAAACCAGGCAGACAAACATAGATTGGACGAGGGTCAGAAGGAAGTGCACCTGAAACTATAGGAGACTCAATGGGAAGAAGTTGTGGAGGAGAACTGGAAGGAGAACGGCCCCCGAGAGTCTGGCAGACCAGCGACAAGGGTGGGTTGAGCAGTTAAATTTCCCCTCCCTTGCATCTTGGACTACTGATGGGCTCCTGAGCTGCTGGAGAGACCTTCCAATACCAGCCCAGAGATGGCTGCTGCCAGTGAGCAGTGAGCTTCTTGCAGATAGGGCATCAGGCTCCCAGCTCCCTCGAAGCACCTCCCAGCCCACAGACCCAAGCCCATCAGCAGGTGCGATATTGCTTCATTCTCCCCTTCCCATTCCCTACCTATGGCTGCAAGAAGAGACAATTTAGCCACCACCCAGAGGCATCTGAAGGAAATGGGACCTTTACTTTTGGGGTCCTATAGCAGACTGAGAAGTACTCAGACTGTGAGCTCCCCACCCATCAGGCCTCCCAAATGCTGCTTTTCTGGTGACTCCAGGAGAGTGGGGAAAATCCTGAGGCAGAGAAACATTAATCCAGCTCGAGCACCCCGTGGGTGACTTGAGACCAGCACTCTTCTCTCTGGCAGGGTCAGGGATTAATCTCTGGGGCCCAGAGGACAGGCCTGCAGACCAGATTCCATACACCCAGGTCTCTATCACATTGCCCAGGGGCATAGAAGGGATATTTGTGAATGAGCTTACCAAGGTGTGTGTGCCTTCAGTGGCAGGTCAGCATGCTTGAGGGGCAACTCTCCTCCGATGGGAGGGCCATGCTCCTAGCTCAGGCTGCAATGCTGGGCAGGGAACCTCCTGGCCCACATCACATATCATAGCCAGGGGAGATCCACTGCTGGCAGAGGCCTGGGAGAAACTGTGGAATAGGAGAGGGTGGAAAGGTGTGAGGTCTGCTGCAGACTGCAGGTCTCAGACTGCCCCACCCCCACATGCAGACTTTTCAGCTGAGTGGGGCCATTTCAGCCCTTCCCTGGCAGCTTTGCCCAGAAGCACAGAACTTTGACCCCTGCTAATAGCATTTGTGGTGCTTGAGGGCAGGCTCTCCCAACCCAGCTCCACCTAGCCTCACTCCCCCACTTGCCCCCACTGAGGAGAAGAATAGGACACACCTGGAAGTCCTAGGGCCCCACTCACCACCTGAGGCACTAGGGTGGTACAGAGGAACAAGAGCTGGTTACAGGACCCAAAAACAACACTGCAGCTTGCTCCTGCCGCATGTGCCACCAACTGACAGGGAGGTCACTCTGCATATACTTTTACTGCATCTACTGACTCATCTTGCGGGGTGTGGTTGAATCTCACCCACAACCACCTACTGGCTCAGAGACTAAACAGGGCGTGTCATTATCCAAATGAAAATCTAAAGGTAAGAAGCAACAGCTGATCCACATGGAAAGGAATCAGCGAAAGAACTCTGTATGAAGAATCAAATGAAAAGCACACCCCCAAAGGGGAACATTAGCTTTCTAGCAATGGACAGCAAACAAATTCAGAACACTAAAATGACAGAAAAAGAATTTCTAACGTGGATTGTAAGAAAATTCAATGACATGCAAGAGACAATGGATACCCAACACCAAGAAACCACACACACAAAAAAACCACGATTTGGAAGAAAATTCACTAAAGAAATTGAATTTTTTTTTTTAAGACAGAGTCTCACTTTGTTGTTGCCCTGGCTAGAGTGCCGTGGCATCAGCCTAGCTCACAGCAACCTCAAACTCCTGGGCTCAAGTGATCCTTCTGCCTCAGCCTCCCAAGTAGCTGGTACTACAGGCATGTGCCACCATGCCTGGCTAACTTTTTCC
>CAUYRT010090207.1:0-34114 GCA_963574885.1 Lepilemur ruficaudatus | reverse complement strand
CAGCCCCTTATCAGATAGGTAGCATGCGAACATTTTCTCCCATTCTGTAGGTTGTCTGCTCTTGTGACAGTTTCTTTGGCTCTGCAGAAGCTTTTTAGTTTGATCAGGTCCCATTTATTTATTTTTGTTGTTGCTGTGATTGCCTTTGAAGTCTTCTTCATAAATTCTTTGCCTAGGCCGATGTCTAGAAGAGTATTTCCAATGTTTTCCTCTAGAATTCTAATAGTTTCATACCTTAGGTTTAAGTCTGTTACCCAGCGTGAGTTGATTTTTGTGAGAAGTGAAAGGTGTGGATCCTGCTTCAGTCTTCTACATGTGGCTATCCAGTTTTGCCAGCACCATTTATTGAATAAGGATTCTTTCCCCCAGTGTATGTTTTTGTCTGCTTTGTCGAAAACATGAACAGAAACTTTTCAAAAGAAGACAGAAGAATGGCCAACAAACATATGAAAAAATGCTCAACATCTCTAATCATCAAGGAAATGCAAATCAAAACTGCAGTGAGATATCATTTATCTCCAGTGAGAATGGCCTTTATTAAAAAGTCCCAAAACAATAAATGTTGGCATGGATGCGGAGAGATAGGAACACTCATACACTGCTGGTGGGACTGCAAACTAGTGCAACCCCTGTGGAAAACAGTATGGAGATACCTTAAAGCGATCTACCATTTGATCCAGCAATCCCATTACTGGGCATCTACCCAAAGGAACAAAAGACACTCTATAAAAAAAGATACTTGCACTCAAATGTTTATAGCAGCACAATTCACAATTGCAAAGTTGTGAAAACAATCCAAGTGCCCATCAATACATGAGTGGATTAATAAAATGTGGTATATGTGTACCATGGAATACTATTCAGCTGTAAGAAACAATGGTGATATAGCACCTCTTGTATTTTCCTGGATAGAGCTGAAACCTGTTCTACTAAGTGAAGTATCCCAAGAATGGATAAACAAGCACCACATGTACTCACCAGCAAATTGGTTTCACTGATCAACACCTAAGTGGACACATAGGAACAACATTTATCAGGAGTGGGGCAGATGGGAGGGGGTGGAGGGGATGGGTATAGACATACATAATGAGTGCAATGCGCACAGTATGAGGGATGGTCATGCTTGAAGCTCTGACTCAAGGGGGGAGGGGAGCAAGGGCAATATATGTAACCTTAACATTTGTACCCCCATAACATGCTGAAATAAAAAAAAAGTATATACAACTTTCGGGAATATTATCAATTTTACTTAGTGCTGTTTTGGAGGTCACTGATTATTTTTATCTTTCTGATTAGGAATTGAGGCAAAAGTTGTACATTTCACTGTTAGCAGACTTATCTTCACTGATACGGTGATTTGAAGGTGCCTTTGTCTCTTTTTTCATTATCAAACTTGATCTTCCCTTTCCCTGAGGTAGAGATTTAGAGTATTTGTTTATGTGAGATACATTTAAAAATGCAGATTTTAATAAATGGCTGTTTGATTCTTGGGTAGAAACTAAAAGACTGGGCAGGACAACCAAGTATCCAAAAACTGAATGTTCATTGGAAGCTATACAGATATCCTGGGTTTTAAGTCAAGAGAGTAGCACAGTTTATAGAATCAGCCATGCTGTGCCAATATGAAGTTGAAGGAAGAGAGCAGTTGATTTTTTTTCTCCTTTAAAAGTTTGTTCAATTTTAGCTATTTATTTTTTCAAAATATGCACCATCACAGTGTTATTTCTAGAGTGACCAATTTACTATGATAAACATGGATGTTACCTTGAAAGAGATTCTCTTGTCATTTAAAATACAAGAGGTAGGGTGAAAAGAACCAAGTGGTAAAAGAGAAGAAAGCTGGATGTTTTGACCCAGTTTGTTTCTTCCTTTTTGGACTGCTGCTGGCTGACTTTAGCCGTTCCATTTGCCTCACGCTCGGCACTGTCACCGATGCTATTACAATTGTCTGTATTTAGAGAGTTTGAACAACCTATAAATCAGCTGTCAGAGTGGAATCTTGGCACGTGAGGTCTCATTCAGGAAACAAGCATTTTGTTTATATTTAGGTAATGAGTGTGGCATTTGGTAAGAAGGCCAGTAAAGAGAAGCCTAAAGAACAGAATATTTACTGAGTAATCACCTTTTTCCACTGGGGGTCTGATTCTAAGCAGCCTGAGAAAAACCAGCAGATAGTCTAGTTGGCAGGTTTTTTAAAGAGAATGAGAAGCCCAAACTGAAAGATAATGACCACAGTGGAAAAGTACCACAGCAGCTGGCATGGAAGTTTTTTGGCACTGTTCAGAAAGGCTTCAGACCCAACCTCTGCCTGAAGAGGTAGAGAATCCCTCTTCCCATAGCAAGGAGTGAGAGTGACAAGTGTTCCATAGTACAGTTGAGTTAGATTTGGGAAAATTCTTGGAAACATATTCAGATCACAAAAGAGGTGTTAAAAATCCCAGGATTTGTCAGCCAAGAATGACACTTGTTTCTATCAGTCACTCCTCAAGTTGAAATTTAGGAGTGTCCTTTGTTATAAATAAGCAAAGCAAACAAACTGAACAAGTAAGAATGATTCTTCGGTACCTACCTGGCACATGCAAAGATGCTTTCCCTTGCAAAATATGTGTACTATAAGGGTAAAATTGGAGTAAATAGTATTAAGTTCTGCCCTTAGAATCTACTGTATGGAATAATGGTGCCCCTACTTTTCTCTCCTAGATTCTGATAGTTATTTAATCACTCATTGTCACCTCCACTAGAGGGAGATAAAAAGGACAATAGGAAATCAGAATATTTAGATCTGCAGTTCAGCTGTTTTTCAGTTATCCCTGAGACCTTTAACATTCATCACTAAGGAAGATTAATAATTAACATGAGCCAGAGAATTAAAGTTTGTACTGCTTGATAGGTATAAACCAGTTATGGGGCCCTCAATAATTCCAAAAAAAGGTGAACTAGATGGTTAGTCATGTACTTATTACTGCTAATTCTTGAGAACCTAGATTGTAGAACAAGTTTTCCTATGAAAACAATGTTGTATGTTTTATATCTCTATTAGATCATTAACAGCAGTTTAGTAAATAAATAAGCCAGTAAATAACATGCGGCCCCATTCTCTCGTATTTGTTAATTGTGATAAAATATATTTAATGTAAAATTTACCATTTTAATCATTTTAAGTGTACAGCTCAGTGAAATTACATTTACATTGTTGTACAGCCATCACCCCTATCTATTTCCAAAACTTTTCATCTCCGAAACAGAAACTTTGTACCTGTTAAAAAATTCCCCGTCACCGACCCTCCAGCCCTGGTTACCTCTGTTCTATTTTCTGTCTCTATGAATTTGCCTATTCCAATTATTTCATATAAGTGTGACCATATAATATTTGTCCTTTTATGTATGGCTTATTTCACTTAGCACAGTGTCTTCAAGGTGCATCCATGTTGTAGTGTGTATCATAATGCCATCCCTTTTTATGGTTGAGTAATATTCCATTGTATGGATATACCACATTGTGTTTATCCATTTATCTGTTGATGTACACGTGGGTTGTTTTCACCTTTTGTAATTACAGATAATGCTGCAATGAACATTTGTGTTCACATATCTGTTTGCGTCCCTGCTTTCAGATCTTTTGGGTATAAACCTTGGAGTGGAATTGCTAGGTAATTCTATGTTTTGCTTTTTAAGGAACGTCCAAACTTTTTCACAGCTAATACGCCATTCCACATTCCCACCAGCAATATAAATGGGTTCTACCATCTCCACATCCCTGACAATACTTATTAAATTATTATTTTTATAATAGCCATCCTATTAAGTGTGAAGTGGTATCTCATTGTGGTTTTGATTTGCATTTCTCTAATGACTGATGATGTTGAGTGTCTTTCTACGTGCTTACTGGCCATTTATATGTCTTCTGTGAAGAAGTGTCTATTCAAGTCCTTTGTCCATTTTTAAATCAGACTATTTGCCTTTTGCCTTGTTATTGTTCTTCTCTCACTTTTTAACTCATTTTAGCACGTACTTCTCCACATAGTCAAAAAGACGATTTCATTTGTGCACAGGTATATGCTTTCTATAAGCCTTCCATTGCCACATACATTGAGTTAAGGTCAAATACTTTTCGTTTTGTTGTCAAAATCAGTATCCAAGAATCTGTCTCTCTTCAACTGAAAGAATTTTTTTTACTTTGCTGCTGTGGAATTCCTTGTATTCTCTTCCAAATCTCAGTTAACAAGCCCATGTTTAGGGTATGATTCACTGAGAAGTACTCTGGAAAATAAACATCCATTTTCTCAGAAAATGAAATTTTAGACCTGGAAGAGACCATTTCTTTCTCAAACTGGGATCCACAGATTCCTGGAGATCCATAGACGTATTCTTGGGCTCTGAGAATTTTAGAGTTTTAAAATATGTTTTATATCAATGATAATCTTAAAAGGTCATTATAAAGCCCAAATTTCACAATTCAAAGACAATTTTGTGGAATAGGACTTTGGTTTCTTACATGAGTTTTCTCAACCTGGAGTTTCAAGACCACTGGGGAGGTGGAGGACACAACCTTGGCAAGTCTGTAAGATTTTTTTTTTCCATTTAAAAGGGACTCATTCATTAATAAACTTTATGAAACACTGATCAAATTCAACTGCTCTCTTTTTACAAAGGAGGCCTAAAGAAGTTAAGTGACTTGCCCAGGATGACACAGCAAGTTAATAAAACCAACCAGCACTAAAGCTCAAGTCTTCTAAGGCTTTTTTTAGCGTTCTTTGTGCTAGTGTGGAGATCCTGCAGTGGTCCTGTCTTCACTGAGTTTACAGTGTAGGGGGAAAAGCAGAAAATGAACAAATAATAACCAAAGTGGTGAGTGCTGTGAGGGAGAAAATGATAATATGAGTTGTATAGAATGAAACTCTTGTCTGAGAGTTTAGAGGAGTAGTTTTTATGCTGACAGTTGAAGAGAGAACAGGAGTTACCTTAAGGGAGTTGTGAGAACAACAGTATTTCAGACAGAGGAAGTAAAGTGTGGAGGCTCTGAGGTGGGAACCAGCTTAGTCTGCTTACTGATTTAAATGGAGAAAAAGAGTCCTGTGAGGCTTCCGAGAGAAGCAAGGACTAGATTACCCAGAGCAGTTTGGGTTTAAGACAAGAAGTCAATATAGAGTTTAAACTGGAAGTGACATAATCTGATTTGCATCTTTAGAAGATCGCTCTGGCTGCAGTGTGCAGAATCAACTAGGGAGGAGATACAGCAGATAGGACACCAGATGGGAAGCTAATGGACAGGTGCGCGTGAGATGAGAGTGTCTTGGATCACAGTTGATAGAGGAGAGGAGATTGAGAGAAGCGGCTGAACGTAAATGCTTAACAAGTAGAATCAAAAGAATGTGGCGATTGATTAGATGTGGGGGTTAGAACGGTCAATTGGGACTCCCTTTTTTGGCAGTCATCAGCTGGGAGAATGGTGGGGCTGTTTATTAAGATAGCGTTCACTGAAGGAGGACCAGTTTGGAGGAATAGATAATTAATGCAGTTCTTGATCAGTTGAGTTTGAGTTGCCTGTAAGATATTTCTATGGAGATACCAAATGGGTATTTGTATATAGGGTTGAGGCTCAGACTAGAGGTCTGGGACAGAGATAATTTGGTCTCAGTATACCCATGATATTTTGAAACCTTACATGCTGAGATAGAGAGTTATATGCTAGTGATTGTCAAATTAAACATTTTTCTAATTCTTTTGCCAGAATCTAGTCATGTGAAATGGAATGTACAATGATATATATGCTGTTCTTGGAAAATTTTAATTTCTGGTTAACTCAGTCAACCAGAAAGCCCCTTTCATTTCTGCTTGTGTAAAATCTTTCTTCAACACATTAAGCCATTTTTCTGTCTTGGTAAATATTATGGGGTAAAATAAAATTTAAATTGAATTTAAATAGCCCTAAATTGATGAGTCAAGGACTTTAACATCTTAGTTTTATTTTGAATAGCAAATAACATTTTGCTGTAGATATAAAAAATGTTGAGGATTATTTCAGGAAGTGCTCTGGGAGCTTCTTTTAAAATAAATTACTTTTTAACCACCTTTTTTTCCTTAGCATTTGTCCATTTTTTGTAAAGATATGGGAACAACTTTTGAGTATGTTAAGGGTTTTTAATAGTTAATCAAAGTTACATTGCATTCATTTTTATTTAATATGTGGGTTTTTATATAATTCCACCCCATAGGACTAGTTGTATCATAGAACTATGATACAACTCAGAAATTGAGTTTCCTCAGAAATTAAAATATTTAGTTATCAAAATATTCAGTCTTTCATCACTGACCCCCATGTATATGGCAGTTATTTTTAAATTATCAAATTTTTCTGGTGGAGATAAAAATAAAAATAAAATAAAAATTATTGCACTAACATTATAAATAGTCATGTATACAGTAAACCATCTGAAAAGTTATGTCTAAATTAGATTTGAGTAAATTAAGTGATAAGCCAACTGCACAGGGGATCTTTCCAATAGTAAGAATACCTAAGTGGATCTTTTGATAAAACACCCTTTAAAGTGTAGTCTGAGGAGAAGGAAACTAATATTTCTACTTACTGTGTGCTTAAGCACTTCTGAGTGCTTTGCATACATTATTTCTTTTAATCTTCACAACAATCCTGTTTTACAGCTGAGGAAACTGAGATTTAAAGAGATTAAATAGCTTGCCCAAAGTTATACCACTGGTATGGATTTAATTTTAAAGCCGACATTCTTTCTCTTTACATCTTGGTATCTTACTGGAAGGCGAGAGGCCTATATTCCAGCCCCCACCATGTCCTCTAACTATAGAACCTTGGAGAAGCCACTTACCAGACTACTTCAGAGCACAACAGTATGTTACATTCACTCTCCCCATCACGCTTGTGCTCCTTCCCTTGCCTAGAATGCTCCGTACTCCCTCTCTTTGTGTTCATCCAGTCATTAACCAGTTCGTCAGTCAGTCACACAATAGTTTTTATTCATGCAGCAGTAGTTACTGAGATTCTCTTGGGTGACACAGATGGGAACTATCACAGATATGTGGTGACTGTCTCTCAGAAGGCCATACTCTTAGTATGTACATCCTGCTCACTAGAAAAGCCCATTTCTTCCATGGAGCCATTTCATTTTGACATGTTCTTCTGTGTCCCTGTGAAACTTTGGCCATTTTTACATTTATTTGGCAACTAACCAGATGCTACCTGGTGACATCTCTTCCATTATTGGCTGGAATTCTTATTCCAATTGTGTATCATTACTTAACTTTTCACCTCTTTGGAGCTTGTTTCTCCCAGAAAATTATAAATTCTTTAAGGGCAGGCTTATATGTCTCTGTATTTCCCACAGTGTCTTTGAAATAGCAAAGTTTTTTTGACTAGGTTCACTCCACAAATGTTTGTTGATTTGGGTGAAATTTTTTTAAGTTTAGATTTTACTTTCTGGTAGAATGATCTGGGTCATGTTGTGTGGCTTCTGTGAGCCTCCTCAGTTTTCAGTAAAAAGGAAATAACTCCTACCTCTCAAGAATAAGTAAATAATATACATAAAAGTGCTCTAAAAGACTATACAAGTGTTACTGATTATTTTGTATTTTAGAGTCAAAGTCACCCTATCCTGAATTGCTCCAGAAGATCCTTCATGTACCAACGTTACTTCAACTGTTCATTCGACCTACTTTTCTCTCTCGTATCCTGCCATTTAGCTCATTACAGTTTAACATCTTCATTTGCTCTAAGCTTATTTCTAAATTTTTTTCTTTGTATATTCCCAAGTCCTAGTCTTAATTATGCCTGTAGACTTAGACGGTGTGAACTGCTGACAGACTGGCCTCATCTGATGGATCACAAGGTCTATCAGATTAATGGGCTCATATTACAAAATTGGGAGTAATATCAGTTATTGCTAATTTTCTTTCAAGGCAGTTTAATCCATTACAGTTTCAGATTGGTAGAAAGCATTCATTGTTAGGAATTAGATATTGGAGATGTTTTTTAGCCTATATTAGAGCTCTAATATTAGGACTGGTACCATCAAAGCAAGCATTGCATTAGGTTGTGTTTGCGGGACCTTAGGAGACTTGGTAATAACCCCAAAATATAATCATTTCAATAGCTAAGGCTAACTTCCCAAGTGTTAAGAATTTACTGAATTGAATTATCCTGGTTTTTGCTACTGTTAATGCTTTGGTTAATTGTAGTCATCAAACCAAGCTGTGTTTTATTGCTTTCATTGTAGTAAACTGTTTTGATCATTTAAAAAATACTTTAATCAGATAATTATTTTCTCTAACTTTTTTAGAGTGTGGCTCCTGTGTGGTTAATGTCTCTCACCTCCTGGACACTTTGAAATACATAAATTGACTATTGTTATTGTTATTTATTTTGAAAGGTACTCAGATGAGATTTGTAATCTGAACAGGCATTACTTACTTCACATCTGGTTGCTTGAAAAGTGGCCAGATACAACAGTTCTTAATGCAAGAGAGCTCAGGGCAAAACTTTGCAATTCCCACCCTCCTTTGCAAAACAACTGCCCTGTGTGAACCCTCAACACTAAAAAAACAGATGAAGAAAAGAAAAGCAAACAAATAAAGTTCACTCCACCACATTCTAATTATAGATTTCCAATGAAAGTATTAATGTGATTCCTAGATTAATGAGCTAACCATTAGAAGTGGAAGGTAATGTGAGGGGTCAGGAGATTGGCAACATTGACCTAATTTCTAGTTGCCAGGACCAAAGATATTATGACACCTTTCTCCTCTTTAAATCTCCTTACCTTGCTTAATTGTGAAGTCATGGTATGTCCTGGTTTGCCAGTGAAGTCCCAGTTGATACCTGTTGTCTAGCGTGATTTTTAATAGTGTCCTCTTTTGCTCTTAAAGGTGTCCCAGTTTGGGTAATAAAGTATATGCTCATTTTAATTTAATCCCTTTATCTCAGAGACAGGGATTAGGGGGAGTAAGGAGTGAGTAACTACGAGAATGTATTAAAGGGAAAATGATGTTCAGGTTGAGACGGTGCTGGAACCAAAAAGCCACTGATCCAAATTCTCAGTAATATGATGAGAGTTGAGCTGGAAATTGGTTTATGAACACATTCTGAGCGTCACACGATACACCAGATTAATGCTGCTAGCTCTTGGGGAGGTGTGGGGATGAGGAGAATAACCAGGTCAGGAGTTTGTGGTATGTTTTATGCAATACTAACGTTAAGCTTCCTGTCTGAGGTTTTCCCTGTTGTGAGTCTTCCACCTCTTGATGCTCTCTGAGGACGAGTGATGCTGATAGTTAATAGAAACACTTCAGAGAAAAAAAAAAAGATGGAAGATAATAGTTCTTTAGAAAAGTGGAAACATTTACATTATTCTTGATAACTTTGCTCTTCTTTGAAAGAAGCTTAGCTAAACATCTTTGCCATTTACTTTAATAATCTACTCAAATTTTATCAACTATAGAAGGCTTGCTGTGAATATAATTCTCCTTTAAAGAGTCCTCCAGATTTGACAGCTATCATTTTTTAGTACTCAATTGTGAAGTGCTTTGATTTTATTTAAAGGAACTTTTTATTTTAATAGTAATAGCTTTACCATTGCAAAATACACATAAAATATAAAGCAAAAAAAATCACTCGTAATCCCATCACCCAGAAATAACCAACGTTAGCAATATGGCACAGTTCCTTTCAACTTTCTTACATGGATATATATTTTAATATTTATTCAATGAAGTTCTTAAATTATAACCTTAAGGAAAATATTTTTAGTGTTCTGGTAACCATAGGAAAATAATATCTTACATTTGCATAGAGCTTTAAAATGTATAAAGTTCTTTCATATAGTAACATATTTAATCCTAATAATATCCCTGTACGACAGGGCAGATATTAATTCCATTTTACATACAGGGAAATTGAAGTCGATACGTGCCAGAGCCATCAGGAACTAGTAGAGCCGAGCTAGAACCCTGTGCTCCTTCTATGTATAACTTAAGCAATTAATTATACTACAAGTTTCAAGTACCAAAAACTGAATCAGGTCTAAGGAACTAATTATGAGCAACTGATTATTTAGCTGGTATAAGAAGATAAGGGAGAATATTGTGAATAACAGTCTTTAGGTTTTTTTAAGGGCGTTATTCAAAGAATGATAACTATCTTTCTTAAAACTTCTTCTGAAAGTAGAACAAGAGGGCTGAGCTGCTTGTGGACATTGAAGTTTGGGGGAGGGTACTCTCCTGAAGGCTTTAAAAAATATAGTATCTTGCCAGGTGTGGTGACCTGCTGCTGTAGTCTCAGCTACTTGGGAGGCTGAGGCAGAAGGATTGCTTGAATCCAGAAGTTTGAGTCCAGCCTGGGCAACATAGCAAAATGCTGTCTCTTAAAAAAAAAATACAGTATCATACTGTTGGGAATTTAACAATCAATCAAGTCTTGAACTGTACTAACAATTATACATGAAGTAAAAGGCATATTCTTTCATGTTTTCAAAGGACTTAGCAATATACCTGAAGAAATAAAACAAGCCTGAAATAAATTAGATCTAAATTATGAGATACTGACTCTGTATGTGATGAGTTACTAGGGGTAAGAACTAATGAATTGGCATTCAAAGAGCATTTACTTTGTGCTAACCAAGAAAAACATATCATTATGTTATAGCATAAATAGATCAGGAAGTCCAAAACAAGTCCTATGGGATGGCAGAAAGTAGGAATATACATATTCATTCATACATTAATGCATCTACTCCATATTTATTGAGCACCTATCATATACTGTAAGCACATGGGAGTAAGTAGATACATCGTTTTGAATAGAACTTACCTTATGTGTTAGGGAATAGTAAACAATAAGGTAGAAGGGTGGGTGGGTATGTGGGAAGATTATAGCAATAATATTAACCTATGCAAAGGTTAGGCTGATTCTGATTAGGGACAAGAGTTTATAGTAGAAGAGCCATTAACACTTAAAATTCATTGACTGAAGAGCCCAAAGAAAACCTTAGAAGCCATCTAATCTATTCTCCTTCCCCTATCGCTACTTGAAAAATGAGGAATTGAGGCCAGAGCTGTTGTGACTTGCCTAAAGTCGTAAACTGAGTTAGCAGCAGAGCTGCAGGTTGAGCCTGGCTTTTCTCACTTTTTTTCCAGTTACAGCCAGCCTTCCATATCTGTGGGTTCCACATTTGACCAACCATGAATCAAAACTTTTTACAATTACCAATAAAAACAATAATACAAAAATAAAATAATACAGTAAAACAACTATTTACGTAGCATTTATATTGTATTAGGTGTTGTAAGTAATCTGGAGATGATTTAAAGTATATATAGGAGGACGTGAGTAGACTATATGCAAATATTATGCCATTTTATTTAAGGGACTTGAGCATCCTTAGATTTTGGTATCTGCAGGGGTCTGAACCAATCCATCATGGATATGGAGGGATGACTATATGCCATTCTGCTTCTTCAGTCTTAAAGTTAGCTAACACATCTTTCTTCCCTATGCCAACTGCGTGAATACCAGATCTTAGATCCTAAATTAAGAGTCTGGAATGTAGTCATCATTCAGTCATTGGTAGAAAAATATGATTTATAAAATGAATTTGTTTCGTGTCTCAATTTTAGTGAATGTCTTATTCATAAAATGAGTAAAGGCTCAGTGAGATTAACAACATCCAACTTGGAATAAATGTTTTGTAGCCGTGACATTGATGAACCATGTTTCAGATCCAGCTCTCTATCACTAACTAGTATGACTTTACACAAGTTGTGTCACCTCTTTCGTCTGTATTTATACAGCAAGAGGGTTAGAAAGTCTTTAAAGTCTGTTTCAGGTGTCTTGTTGCTATATATTTCTTACTACGGCTTGAGTAAAGCACAGACTTCAAGGAAAAAATTTCTTACGATTCTCATTGTTCACATAATTTTTATTAAATGTAACTTAAATATGCATCAAACAAGCTATAAACTCTTTATAGCTTTTATGTATCTTTACAGCCAAAAACAAATTAAATAATAAATTACAAAACCCTTAACATTAAAATTAAAAGTTCATATATAGAAATGAGTACTTTAACTTTGCGGTCTCTAACCCCCAGGCCATGGACCAGTACTGGTACTCTAGGAGCAGGCCACACAGCAGGAGGTGAGCGGCGGGTAAGCCAGGAAAGTTTCTTCTGTATTTACAGCCACTGGCCATCACTCACATCACTGTCTGAGCTCCACCTCCTGTCAGACCAGTGGAGGCATTACGTTCTTATAGGAGCACAAACCCTGCTGTAGACTACACATGCGAGGGATCTAGGTAGTGCACTCCTTATGACAATTTAATGCCTGATGATCTCAGGTGGAGCTGAGGAGGTGGGGATGCTAACATTGGGAAGCAGCTGCAAATACAGATTATCATTAGCAGAGAGGTTTGAATGTACAATAAATGTAATGCACTTGAATCATCTGAAACCACTTCCCACTCCCCAGCCCATGGAAAAATTGTCTTCCATGAAACCGGTCCCTGGTTCCAAAAAGGTTGGGGACCTCTGGCGTAGACAGTATCTCATTTGGTCCCCACACTATCCTAGTGACTTGGACAGAAACAGAATAATTTTTTCTGATTTTGGAGCTGAGGGGAAAAGACTCCAGAGTTTCTGAGAGAGGTGAGGTGGTTCATCACAGTCAGTCAACAGCAAAAGTAAGCGTGGACCCACTCAGATCTTCTGACTCCAACAAGAAGATCTTACTGCTTCTCACTGGGTATTTGCTTACTTGCAGAATAACCTTCATTTATTTATTTTTCCTCTTTTTTTCTGTTTTGATTTGCTCTTCCCATGTCTTCAACACATATCCTTCCTGGGAGAGCGCAACCTCCTTAATGGTTTCACTATCCTCTCTGTACAAATGATTCCCCCAACACGCAGACCTACGTCTTTAGCCTTGACTCTCTTAAACTTTGAGCCCTCATCTCTGACTGCCATACCATCTCAGCCTCAATATGTCTAAAATCTACACTCATCTTCTCCCCCTGCAGTTTCTCCTCTGGGCTGGTGCATGGCCCTGGATTCCAGGCTGAAATGAGCGCTAGATGAAAGGCAGGATTCTTTGACTCTTCTTCCCCCTCATATTTGTCAGTCATCAATGTCCTGTGGGTCCTGCCTTTAGGGAATCCCTTGAGTTTTCTCTTTCCTTTTGAATCTCATTTTTATTCTACTTAATCAAGGCCCTGTTCATTTTACACCACAATTATTTTTTTATATTCAATGTAAGTAGATATTAAAATATATTGAGTAGATTTAATATATTTATATAATAAAGGGTAAATATATTTATAATATATTTATATACTATTAAAATATTTAATAGTTTTTTATAATATTTATATACTATATTTATATACTATATAATATAGTGTATTTAATATATCTGTATTAATATATTATATAATATAATATAAAAATATTTATATAATATAGGCTCTAGGCCTCAGAAAATAAGCCTAGAGCTCACAAAGGTCTTAAATGGGCCCTAAAACATGCTCCTTTTATCTCCTGGGGTTTCCAAGTTCTCTTTCCTTGCTGTGCCTCAATGGGAGAGTGTGGCAGAAAAACTATGAGCCCACACAGTGGTCTTCTCCTTGACTCTGCAGGACAGACTCAGAGCCACCAAGGAACAACCTCTGTGAAAGCCACCTTCTGGTGCTATGAAGAATTTTAACATAGATGTGAATCCATAGGGACACCCAGGCATAAATTCTAACCGTCCAAGTGGCTGCCTGCCCTCACACGTCACCAGAGCCTGTCTAATCATCTCAGCAAGGTTTACACCAAGATTTTGTTGTATAGATGCTAAGTGGTTCCAGGTTCTCCCCTCACATTATTTTCTGTCACCAGTTCTAGATTCATGTCCAAATGTGTGTGTGTGTGTGTGTGTGTGTGTGTGTGTGTGTGTGTGTGTAATCTGCTCACTTTCCTGCTCATAAACCTCAGAAGGTTTCCCAGCAATCTCAGAATAATGCCCTGAGCCCTTCTCTGGGCACTGGAAATCCATCACAAACAAGCCCAACCCACTTCTCCTGCCTTTACCTCTGTGTTACCCCTGACCTTAGTTTAGTTCTATGCTGCCGCCAGGCTTGTCCAGTCGATCTTCCTGAAACACATCCTGGGGAGTCTTGTTTCCAAGCCATGAACTCTCAATTCCCTAAGCCCAGAATCTCCTCCCTGTTCTCCTCAACGTTATAGAAATCTGAAACAGTAGGGGTAGAGAAAAGTGTGGCTTTGGAATCAGAAACCCTGAATTTCAATTCTGGCTCTTTTGCCTACTAGTCGTGGGGCCTTTTTAGCCAATCATTTACCCCTTTAGGCCTCAATTTCCCCATTTGGATGGTGGTAATAATAATAATATGTATAGTATACATTCCTTGGGCTTGTAGAGAAAATTAAATATAATATACAAAATTGCCAGGTAAACTAGAAAATACTACAAAAAGATCATTATTATTATCTACACAATCACTATTCCCCTCTAGATCCTTCTCTCCTCCAAAACAAAATGTTATGAATAATTATTAATAACAATTCTGCTAATATTTTATGTTAATGTATAATACACTTTATGGTTTTCAAATGCCTTGTGCATATACCTAAGCTACCATACATCCCACTCATTTTGGGAATTTAATCTTGGGAGAGAGATTTATCTTTTTCATGTCCATGCACACTCTTCCCATCTCTATTGTCAACTCCATTAGGATAGTGACCCTATCTCATATCCTATTCCCTGTTCCCAGCAGTCTTGTGCCAAGCAGACACTCCAAAATGATGAACTTCTAAAAGTGAAAGGTTATAGGCAGAGGCTCTACAGACAGAGAGGTTTTGAAGTTCTAGGGCTGATTACTTGTATGGCTTTGAGTAGGTTACTTAAAATCTCGGGCTCTGTTTCCTTGACTGCAAAATGGGAATAATATTAGCACCTATCTCGTGGAATGATTACGAAGCTTCGAGGAACCAATATGGATAAAGCCTGGCATATGGTGAGTTCTTAAGTCTTAACTATTAGTATTAAGTGAGCCTGAGAGTCTGGTTCCATTCTTCCCCACCTTGTCACTCAGGCCTTTTTCAATACAGATTCCCCCATGAGTCATCTTGATCATTTATTCACTGGAGCAAATATTTACTGAGCATCTGCTACTTACAAAAGGCTGTACCTCGAGTAAAAGCAGCTGTGCTTATGCCTGATTGCTCTGTGTTACTTTCTTCCGGGCCAAAATTTCTCTATAAATTATGTCCTTCAGCCTTCCTCTCTTATTTTTGGAAGCAGACAAAAAAATAAGATGATGTTCCAACCTGAAATCACCTTTTGTAGATATTCCAGGTACTGGAAAAAGCTATTGATATTGCTTTGCTCAAAGACTGCTGAGATTCCCTAATATGCTTGTATTTGTGGTAATTTCTAATAGGAGAGAACAGAGTTTGTTACATTTCTTAAACTCATTCAACCACAGGACCATTTATTTCACAATTACCCTCTGAATCTGCATTATGTCAAATCTACTCTGGAAAACACTATGTGGAAGTCCTATTTCTACCTCCTCCTCCTCTGCCCACAAATTCATTTTGACTAATGCAAATTGTCGTTTGGAAATGTTTCACCTACATGAGAGTCTACCCACTGGAGGACTGAATAGAGAATCTTTGATTCAGCAGATATCAATTATGTACAACTTCAACAATCAAACTGTATTGCTGAAAATGGCTCTAACTTCTACATGTACAGTTGTTCCTACATATTCAAACATCACTTACATTTAGCCAAAAAAGAAATAAAATCCTCTAAGCAACCATAAGAGTTGTCACAAAGACTAGATATTTTCATTAAAATCCTCTAGAGCTTCACTCAGAACTTACTTACTCTTACTTTAGCCTGATCTTAACTGTGTAATCTGGTTCCCAATCTATAACACAAAATCAGGCTAGTGAGGACAAACTTACTAGCCATAGAAAGAAGTTAATTACATCTAAAAGTCTGGCCATGGAGGTAAAGGTATAAAATCTAAACAATAGACACAGAAATTCCCAGCAGGAACAATTCATGCAAAGCATAACCCACTAAAACCTAATGTCTTTGATGACTTCATTACATTCTTTGCCAGCATCCCTGAGTGATCAAAAAAAGTTAAATTCTATTTAAGATACTAGATTAAATATATCAAGATAATTTACAATACTTTTTGGAAAGACTTCCTTCCAAAGGATTTTTTAACAAATAAATAAGACAGGATGTCTTAAGTGGCCAAACGAGGGGCACACCATCCCATGTGAATGCTAGGCAAATGAGGTATAGTTACTGTCCATAGTATCTATTGCCCTTGGCTTGATAAATCATCCCGTAGTTCTGCCCTTCACCGACCTTCTTGGTACACTCTGCCCCAGTTCCACTCAGCACCTAGGACTCTCTAAGTCTCAAAGATCTGTGTCCAACGTCAAAATCCCTACACAGCTGACCTGGCATTATGCAGCCTCCGCTGGTCATTTATCCAAGTAATTTAACAAGAGTGAGAGATCAGGGCTACGACGCATTTACATCTAACAAGTAGTTGGTGATCCCCCAAATATAGCCAAGTTAGAGTGCTGGGCTGGCAGATTTGGGACTATAAAGAGAGCTGAGGGGCACACTCCTGAGATTGCTCCAACTACAGCATCTCTAGGTAAGTGCTCACAAGTACCCATTTTCTTGTTCCAGGTACCTGTGACTACACCGGATCAGGTTACCAGTCAAGGAGGGAAGGCAACACAGCAACCCTTACTGAGGGTCTACTAAGCATGTGGTCCTGTGTTAAGGGCAATGTTGGAGACAAGATGGCAAGGGAAGACACTTACTTTTCAAGAAGCTTTTACAAAGGGTGAAAAGACAAGAATATAAGCAATTGTGAGACAAAAAAGAATTTACCTGAAGAACAAAACTGTATATAATATGTAGTTCCATCTCTGATTATTTAGGTCAATGTTGTACTGTTCAGTTAGCAAATCAACGTGCTAACTTATGATATGTCTTCTGTAATTGCTTGAACTATTATTTGATGTTTTTTATGGTTATTTAAATTTTTTCCCATGTCAGGATTTCTGGGAGATGACTGTGGGAAGAACTTATCCCAAGCATTTTATCCATCTTAGAATGTGTCATAGTCTGGTTGCTATGGACTGGTTTGCAGACTGGTCTAGCATGGCATTCCTATTGAACTTTGGACTGGGTCGTGTCCAACAGGGCGATAGCATACCTCAGAGTGACTCCAGCTTTTGGAGACTTGTGATGCTTTGATTTCAGGCTACCATCTCCAATGGAGGACTTTCTGTCATAGACTCACAGGGCTGAAAGGAATCTTGGAGATTTTGTGGTCCATCTGTCTCATTTTACAGAAGAAAACAAAAGCACAAAGGAATCACAACAGCTACTTAACAGAACTGGTATTAGAAATCTACAGCTCTGCCTCCAAGTTTTATTTCTTTTGAACTTAGAATTCATAATATAATATACAATCATTTAATCTCTTTCTGAGAAATTTGTGAGAATTTTAGGATATAGCTGGAGATTATTAGACTCATAAATAGAGGGAAGGAGGGAACTGGAATAGTAAGCCAAATGTTGACGAGTAAACCAATGTTCTTGCCTAAATAGGCTTTCACAACCTATTTCCCTGGTCCCATAAAAGTGTTGTGTGGTAAATGGGAAGTTTGTTTAAATTAAATACTATATTGAAAATTTTTCAGACACTCATGACTCGTTAAGATAGCCACGTAGTTTATAAACACCTAGAGCTGAGATTCCCTAGTCCTAGATTAGTTTTCAGCTGCCCTACTTTCATCTTCTCCAGGGAAATTTAGGGCATTTAAGAGAGTAAAGAAATCTTTGCCCACAATTCACAACTTTTCTCCTATTGCCCAAAGAATTTGATAACTGCCCCTAAGCATCCGAGTTACAATTTGGGTCATTTCTCACCCTTTTTCTTTCTTTCCTGACCCCCACAGCCCCCTAACCAGAAGCAACGTCTTGCTAAGTTCCCCTAATGCTTCATTTAGACTCTTGTAAAATTTTTCTTATTCTTTCTTGTTCAAAGATTTATTTGAGCATTACTCTTAGCCCTTATAAATTTTGCATTCTTGTAAGGCAAAGACTGTACTTTCTTCTTCTTCATACCCCCTTAAGGAGCCAACATGGTACTTTGTACACACAAAAGGGTCTCAGAAAAGTGTTATGTAATTGTTATAATTAACCAAATATTTAAAGAATAATGATTTTAATCAAGAGTAAAAATGCAAGTGGCAAATTTATTTCATTCCGCTCCATCCATTGTGTATCTATTTAAATGTAGATAAACTAGAACAAGCACAGTTTCTACATTTATTTAAACTCTTTATAGCTCATTTGAGGTTTTTTGTTTGTTTTGTTATAACTTGAATCATCCCTAAGAAGACGCCTTATTCCTGAAGGACACTGACCTTTACTTGGGAATCAAAAAGGTAAGAGTTACTTTCAGCTTGATCATTAATGCAATAATTGAGACTGGAAAATATTATTTTACATATTCTCATTCTTACCATACTCATGAGGAGCTGAAATTGATGAATTTGAAACCAATTACTTAAGTGTTCTTAAAGGCAGATCACAAAATATGCAGGTTTTACCAAAGGAAGAATGACTTCCCAAATGTGCTCATTAGATTAAAGTGTATAAACCACAGTGCAGAATTTTGACCTGTTCAAGGTCAATGAATAGTAAGTACCTAGTTGGCCCAGAACATGATGTTGATAGGGTCCAGATTCAGTTTCACACACAGGCCAACTTTGCTGTTCTCTGAGCAGAGTCAGTGCCCCTGAATCCAAGCAGCTGTGCCTTCACTCACAAGCAATTCTAATAGAATAAGGAGGGATCGGTTCAAACGTACGCCCAGTGTGGTCATAAAAACCCTTTCCCTCTAAAATTTGTGTTTATGAGAGGTAATTCTAGATAATCTAAGAATTAAAAAGCCAAAGTGTAATTGAGTCATGACCACATAGCTGCTGACAAGAAACAGTGGCTGTGACATTCCCAGGAGAGGGATGGAAGTCAAGAATAGTGTCATGGTACACTGACAGCAACAGAGAGGCACTCAGAAGGTAATGATGGAGATTAGGGGCGTGGGGGTGGCCATCTCAATTAGAAGGCCCCTAAGGACAGGAACAGAGGAGGTGGCCGAAGGGACACAGCTATGCAACGTTGGAGGCAGGGCATGCTGTCGGAATAGAGAAGGAGCTAATTAAGGGAATTTCTGAGGGTAGAGTTCAGGAGGCAGCATGAGTCACGCCTCAAGAGTCGGGTCAGATCTAAGAAGGTAAAATTCATCAGTCAAGAATGAATGGTTTTACCCTTGGGTCCCACAGTTGCATAAATATAGGGAGAAGGTCCGACTTAACAACCGCAAGCACGGAGAGGATTGAGGGGCTTTGCTCAACAGTGAGTGGTGAGTTAGCAGTGTGATGTGCTGCCAAAACACAGTCACCACCTCAAGCATTACACCTACGTCAAGGGAGGAGAGGGCACACTCTGATGGAGGATGACATGTGGTTTGGATATCACACTGTAAGAGATTAACAGGAGTAGGTTCGGGGTAGAGTGTCCCGGGCAGTAAAGGAGATTCAGAAGCACATCATGGAAGAAGCAAATGAACTTGGTGATGGAGCTATTTAACATGGAGACAATAAAGCTAAGGAGAACTCAGAACAGCCATCAAATGGCTGAAGAGCTGACTTATAGGAAGGTTTGAACTTGTTCTGCTATTGCAAAGAGGTGGAATGACAATCTCTTGTCCTAAAGTTACAGAGAGCCAGATTTTAGTTTAAAGCAAGAAGAATCTTTGGCCTGTCAAAGCTGCCCAAAATGGAAAATAATTGTACCTGAGAGTATTCAACTAGGCTGGACACATCGTTGCAAGAATATTGTTGGAACAACTGAAGCATCATCTAGGTAATATTATACAATTAGGAGATACTAGGTTCTGAGTCACAGTTAGAATAGAGTGGGTGGAAGAAGAAAAATCTCTAAGTGAAAACTGGCAGTGACTTGAAGCCCAGATGGAAAAGTGTTATTTTTCTAAAAGGACTAAAAATATGGCTCAACTGTCAGTTATTGTAGTCTTCCCCAATTTCAGACTTTATTCTTATATTACCATCACAAGTTTTACAATATTCATACAACACCAGTACAGTTAATTTACTTAATTTTATTCACTTGTTTATACATTATTTATTTTTATTTGATTCACTTTTTTTCCTAGATTTGTTTTTAAAGGTTACCTTACATCCTTGCTTTAAAAGTGTAAATCAGCAATATCAGCTGAGAAATTTGTAAAACATTTAAAATCTCAAACCCCATTCCAGACTTACTGAAGATTCCCAGCTGTATTCTTTTTTATTTCTGTCTTTATTGAAGTATACTTTACATATCATGCCTTTACTCCATTTTAAGTGTACAATTAAATGATTATTAGTGAATTTACCAAGATGTACAGTTAATCACATAAATCAGTTTTAGAGAATTTCCTTGACCCTATTGAGACCCCTAATTCCCTTCCCCAACTACTTTTCAAGCATGCCCCTCCCCTCCACAGTGCCCACCACATCGCTCAGACGTGGGTCTACCCCCCACCCCCTGAATCCCTGGTGAACACCACCACCATTTGAGTCCCATAGTGTTAATCAGTCAGTACCAATTTGATGGCGAGTACATGTGGGGTCCATTTTTTTCTGTGTTCATGAAATACACAATTGATGGCATTTGGGATTTTGGTAAAATAAGGTTAGACTTTAAAATAAGCATATAATTATTAAATTAAGAAGTATTTGCCCAAAATCATTTTTTGTACAAGCAGTAGGACTATGCCATGGTTTTGGTTTTAGAAAAGCAAAATAATACTCTAACACATTAACTGCCATGTGACATGTGACTTATATGTAACTCCACTAGTGAGTTAAATATAACTAGCTCAGGGGCTTGTGAAGCATATGTAACTCACATCTCTTCACCTTGGGAGCCACGAGAACTATGTTTCAAGTTGCATATAACTCATCCACAGAAAACAATAAAAAATAACAAATTTTTCATTAAATTGGAGAGGATCATTTGTTTTTAAAGTTTTTATTCTATTTTTGTAATAAAACACCATGGCTCCAAGCAAAAAAATGTTTTTCTAGTGTGGTAGTCAATGCGTTTGTCAAACCAGTGGTTCCCGAACATCACTCTGAGGCCCTTGTAAAAAAAGTCAGATTCCCTGGTCCCAACCACAGAGATTTTGTTGCAGATGATTTTGATGTGGATCCCCTTCCAGCAACACTTTTGAGAATAATGCTTAACACTAAGTCAAGCTAAAGAATATAAGGCCATACAGCTGTAACCTGTCAGGACTCCCTCAGCAATAGTGCAGCCATTCTCAAAGTGTGGTGGGTCCTTCGAGATTTTCCAAAAACTTTTCAGGAGATGTGTGAGGTCAAAATAATTTCATGATAATACTCAGCTGTTACTTGCCATTTTTACTGTATGAATAATGCATAAGCAAGGATGGATAAAACTTCTGGTGCCTTATTGTAAATCAAGGCATGGCACCAAACTGTACTAGCGGTAGTCATTGTATTCTTCACTGTCATACACTTTACCTAAATCTTTTAAGTTTAAAAAGCCTATTTCACTTAAGAATGACTTAAAATGTCAACAGTAAAAATTGTTAAATTTTTAAAATCTCAATTCTTGAGTGTGTATCTTTTTAATATTTTATGTGAGGAAGTGGAAGATCCACCAAAGTTTGTTGGTTGTCTTGTGGAAAAGTACATGTGCAGTTGTGTGAGTTGCAAGCTGAACTAGCCACTTTATTCACGAAGCACTATTTTTACCCTAAAGACCAGCTAGCAGGCAACCCATGGTTCTTCAGGCTTGGATAAATGGCAAACATGTTCTCAAAAAGGAACAGTCATTTTGAGGAAAAAAACTGACAGTATTTGTTATAATGATAACTTTGAGTCTTCAAGCAAAAATTAGGATACGTGTAGGAAAATATCTATCTGCCACAACTAGCTTGACAGCTTCCTAGTACTTAAAATATTTTCAAATGATATCACAGTGGTTATATCAATGATTGTGATTTTTTAATATTGTAAAATGTGTCAACATTTGGAAGTTTTGTATAATTCAGTGAACCAAAATTTTTGAAATAACCAATGTATGATGTCCATACATGGGGGAAAGGATCCATTCAAAGTACAAGACAGACTAGTGGATTATAACGTAACAGTGTACAAAACACTTGTTGATGTGGTTTCAGGTTCCACATTGCAACTAACCTTTAAGAAACCACCACTTGTTGAGTTTTGGTATAGTGTCTAAGAAGAATGTCCACAATTATTTGAAAAGGCCATATGCTCTTTTCTTTTCTAAATTACATAACTGTGTAAAGCCAAATTTTCTACATTTGCTTTAACCAAATAAATATACAGAAACATTGAATATAGAAGCATACATGACAATCCAACTGTCTTCTACTAAGCAGACATTAAAGAGATTTACAAAAATAAAAAACAATGCTACTATTCTCACTAATTTATTGTATTGGAAAATGCAATCATTTTTCATAAAAAATATGTTATTTGTGTTAACATGGGATGGATTAGATAGTAATTTTAATATTTTTTTTTTACTTCAGAATATTACAGGGGTACAAATGTTTTGGTTACATGGATTGTTTTTGTGCTGCTTGAGACAAAGTTATAAGTGTGCCCATCACCCAAATAGTGTACATTATACCTGTTACGTATGATTTCACCCTTCCCTTCCTACCCACTCCTACCTTCTTGATTTCCATTGAGTTTTACTCAATCTGTGCACATGAATGCTGTTCAGTTAGTTCCAATTTAATAAGGAGTACATGTGGTGTTTGTTTTTCCATCCTTGTAATACTTCACTTAGGAGAATGACCTCCAGTTCCATCTAGATTGTTATAAAAGGTATTGATTCATTTTGTTTTATGGCTGAGTAGTACTCCATGGTATACATATAACACATTTTATTAATCCACTCATGAATTGATGGGCACTTGGCAGATTCCACATCTTTGTGATTGTGAATTGTGCTACAGTAAACATTCAAGTGAAAGTGGCTTTTTTATAAAATGACTTCATTTTCTTTGGGCAAGCACCCAGTAATGGGATTGCTGGATAAAATGGTAGGTCTACTTATAGTTCTTTGAGGAATCTCCATACTATTTTCCATAAAGGTTGTACTAGTTTTCAGTCTCACCAACAATGTATAGGTGTTGCCTTCTCTCTGCATCTATGCAAACATCTGTCATTTTGGGACTTTTTGATAAAAGCTATTCTCATTGGGCTTAGGTGATATCTCATTGAGGTTTTGATTTGCATTTCCCTGATGATTAGTGATGTTGTGCATTTTTTCATATGTTTATTGACCGTTAGTCTAGCTTCTTTTAAAAAGCTTCTGTTCATGTCTTTTGCCCACTTTTAAATGGAGTTGTTTGATGTTTTCTTTCTAATTTGCTTGAGTTCTTTGTAGCTTCTGGTTTTTAGCCCTTTATTGGATGTATAGCATGTGAATATTTTCTCCCATTCTGTAGCTTATCTATTTGCTCTGTTGATTATTTCCTTGGCTATGCAGAAGCCTTTTAATTTAATCAAGTCCCATTTATTTATTTTTGTTGTTGCTGTGATTGCCATTGGGGTCTTCTTCATAAATTCTTTGTTTAGGCTGATATCTAGAAGAGTTTGTCCAACATTTCCTTCTAGAATTCTTATGGTTTCATGTCCTAAGTCTATTATCCATCTTGAATTAATTTTGTGAGAGATATGGATCCTGTTTCAATATTCTACATGTGGCTATCCAATTTTCCCAGCACCATTTGTTGAATAGGGATTCTTTTCCCCAGTGTATGTTGTCGTCTGCTTTTGTCAAAGATCAGATGGCAATATGTGAATGGTTTTGTATCAGGGTTCTCTGTTCTGTTCCATTGGTCCATGTCTCTACTTTTGTGCCAGTCACCTGCTTTGTTGGTTACTGTAGCCTTGTAGTATAGCTTAAAGTCTGGTAAAGTGATGCCTCCAGATTTGTTCCTTTTGCTTAAGGTTGCTTTGGTTATTTGGGCTCTTTTCTAGGTCCAAAGGAAATGTAGAATTAGTTTTTCTAGATCTGTGAAAAATGACATTGGTATTTTGATGGGGATTCATTGAATCTGTAAATCACTTTGGGTAGTATGGACATTTTAACAATGTTGATTCTACCAATCCATGACCATGATATGTTTTTCCACTTGTTTATATCATCTGCAATTTCCTTCCTCAGTGATTTGTAATTCTCTTTGTAGAAATCTTTCACTTCCTTTGTTAAATATATTCCTAGGTATTTTATCTTCTTTGTAGCTATTGTGAAAGGTATTGAGTCTTTGATTGGATTCTCAGCTTGACTGTCGTTGGTGTATAGGAATGCTACTGATTTGTATACATTGATTTTGTAACCTGAGACTTTGTGGGAATTTATCAATTGATACATTTATTTATTTATCAATTTATTTGTCAATTCCAGGAGTTTCTTGGAATCTTTAGGGTTTTCTAGATATAAGATCATTTTATGAGCATAGAGCAATAGTTTGACCTCCTCTTTCTCTATTTGGATACCATTAATTTCCTTCTCTTATCTGATTGTTCTGGCTAGGACTTCCAACAATATGTTAAACAGAGGTGGTGAAAGTGGGCATCCTTGTGTTCTTCCAGTTCTAAGAAGAAATGCTTTCAATTTTTCCCCATTCAGTATGATGATGTTGGCTGTGGATTTGTCATACATGGCTTTTATAATTTTGAAATATGTTCCATCTATGCCTATTTTGTTAAGAGTTTTTATCATAAAATGATGCTGAATTTTGTCAAATGCTTTTTCTGCATCTATTAAGATGGTCATAAGATTTTTGTTTTTGCTTCTGTTTATGTGGTGAATCACATTTATGGACTTACATATGTTGAATCATTCTTGAATCCCTGGGATGAAGTTCACTTGGTCATGGTGGGTTATTTTTTTTGATATGCTGCTGAATTTGGTTTGCTGGAGTTTTATTGAGAATTTTTACATATATATCCATAAGGAATATTGGTCTATAGTTTTCTTTTTTGTTGTTGTATCCTTTTCTGGCTTTGGTATCAAGGTGATACTGGCCTCGTGGAATGAGTTGGGGGAGGATTCCTTCCTTCTCAATGTTATAAAACAATTTCTTTATATGGGTACCAATTCTTGTTTGTAGATCTGATAAAATTCGGCTGTGAACCATCTGGTACAGGACTTATTTTTATTAGAAGATTTTTTATTGCTGCTTCAATTTCATTTCTCATTACTGGCCTGCTCAGGAGTTCTATTTATTCCTGATTGAGCCTTGGGAGGTTGTGTGTTTCCAGGCATTTGTCAATTTCCTCAACATTTTTTAATTTATGTGCATAGATGTTTTTATAGTATTCACATATGATATTTTGTATTTCTGTGATATCAGTTATGATATCTCCTTTTTCCTTTTTGATTGAGCTTATTTGGGTCCTTTCTTTTCTATTTCTGGTTAATCTAGTGAGAGGTCTATCAATTTTTTTTATCTTTTCAAAGAACCAAATTTTTGTTTCATTAATCTTCTGTATTTTTAAAAATTTTTTATTTTATTTATTTCTGCTCTGACCATAGTTATTTCTTTTCTTTTTCTGGGTTTGGGTTTGGTTTTATCTTCCTTTTCTAGTTCCTTGAGATAGTTCATTAGATTGTTGATTTGTGATCTTTCTGTTTAAAAATACATTTAAGATGTAGGCATTTAAGGCTATGAATTTTACCCTTAAAAAGCTTTTGCTGAATCTCATAGATTTTGATAACTTGTGCCCCCTTTGTCATTTAGTTCGAGGAATCTTTTGATCTCCATCTTAATTTCCTCCTTGACCCATTAATCATTCAGCAGTAGCTTGTTTAATTTCCATGACTTTGTGTAGAATTGAGTGTTTCTGTTGGAGTTGGTTTCTAATTTTATTCCACTGTGCTCTGAGAAGATATGTGGCATAATTTCTATTTTTTTTAAATTTGTTTGAGGCATGTTTTTTGGCCTAGAATATGGTGAATCTTACAGAATGCCCCATGAGCTCATGAGAAGAACGTCTATTCAGTGGGTTCTGGGTAGAATGTTCTGTATCTGTTAGCCCCATTTGTTGTAGAGTTCTGTTTAAGTCCATTGTTTCTTTGTTTATTTTCTGTTTGGAGGATCTGTCCTGTTCTTTCAAAGGGGTGTTGGAGTCCCTGACTATTATGATGCTGCTGTTTATCATGTTTTTTAGATCAAGTAGGATTTGATTTATGTATCTGGGTGCACCTGTGTTGGGTGCATAAATATTTAGAATTGTTATGCCTTCTTGTTGAATTGCTCCCTTTACCATTATATAATGACCAACTTTGTCTTTCATTACTTTTGTTGATTTGAAGACTAAGTTATCTGATATGAGAACTGTTACATCAGCTTTCTTTTGGTATACATTTGCATGAGATATTGTTTTCCATCCCTTCACCTTGAGTCTGTATGAGTCCTTGTGGGTTATATGTGTTTCCTGAAAATAGCAGTTGTTTGGCTTGTGTATATTTATCCATTCAGCCAGCCTGTGTCTCTTGAGTAGGGAATTCAAGCCATTCACATTTATTGAAAGAATTGATAAGTGGATGCATTTCTGTTTATCCTGTTGGGTAGAACCTTATTGCTTTGTTTTACCTCTTAAGCTATTATTTCATATGGTCTCTGAGCTTTTAGCTTTTGGGTGATTTGATACTGGTGGGTGACTACTGTGCTGATCAATGTATAATGTAGATCTGAGTTTTTCCTGCAGGGCTGGTCTGATCTTGACAAATTCCCTCAGTGTTTGTTTGTCTGAAAAAGTCTTTATTTCTCCCTCATATAAGAAATTTAGTTTTGCAGGATACAATATTCTCGGCTGGCCATTATTCTGTTTAAGAAGACTGAGGATGGGGCCCCAATCCCTTCTGCTTGTAAGGTCTCAGTTGAGAAGTCTGCAGTTAGCCTGATGATTTTTCCTTTATGAGTTACCTTTTTTTTTTGTCTTATATTTTTGCCTTACGGCTTACAGGAATTCCTCCTTCATGTTAACTTTGGCCAGTCTGATGACTATGTATTGTGGTGATTGCCTCTTTACAGTGAATCCCCCAGGTGTTTATTAAGCTTTTTGTACCTGGATATCTAAATTTCTAGCAAGACCAGAGAAGTTTCTTCAACAATTCCCTCAAATAGATTTTCCAACCCTTGTGTGTTTTCTTCTTCACCCTCAAGGATGCCTATGACTATTGTTTGGTCTCTTTATATAATGCCATATTTCTTGTAGGCTTTGTTCATTCCTCTTATTTCTCTGTTCTTATCTTTGACTAACTCATTTAATTCAGAGGTGTTTTATTCAAGCTCTGAGATTCTTTCTTCTGCCTAGTCTAGTCTATTCTTAAAACTTTTCACTGTGTCTTGTGTTTCCTTGAAAAATTTTTCATTTCCAGAAGTTCCATTTGATTTTTTTTAATAATTCAGTTTCTTTAGTGAATTTTTAACTCATGTCCTGTATTGTTTTTGCAGTTTCTTTATGTTGGTTTTCCATTTTCTCTTATATTTTCTTGAGCTTCCTTATAATCCAAATTTGAAATTCTTTATCTGTCATTTTAATATTTTCATTTTGGTTGGTATCCATTGGAAAAGAATTGTTATTTCCTTTTGGGTGTGTCCTTTTACTCTGATTTTTTATACTTCTGGAGTTATTTTGCTGATTCCTTCTCATCTAGCCTCTCAATCAAGTTTTGGGGTTGCTGGGCCTGGCTTACAAGCCTATCCCCAGGACCCAGAAGATCAATCCCTCACTGTGCCAGGGAAAAGAGTGCTGGTCCCAAGTTGCCTATGGAGTGTTCAGGCAGGTTTGACGATCTTCTCAGGTTGCATCTGTCCTGCTGTCTTCACCTCTTCCCAGCTGTGTGGATTGTGTTGGGGTCCCCAGCTTAATCTCTGATATGGCAGGTGGCATTTGTGAGTACAAATCAGCCATGCCCTTTTTACTTGAGTTGGAAGATGCTATAATGAGCTGTAGAGTTGTTCTCCCTCTCATTAGTTGATGTTTGTGTGAAAAAGCCAGCTGCATAGATGTTCTATTGTGCCTGTGGTAGACTCTGGTCCCCCAGGTGGAGTACTTCAGAGCCCCAAGCTTTAGGAGGGACCTTGTAGCTCCCAGGACCTTGTTGCTTTACTCTACCACCACTGAGGTGAGGGTGGAGCAAGGTGGTTCATGGCTAGGTTGTGGGAGCCTGAAAGGCTTTGCAAAGCCTCCATGAGGCTCAGAAGTTGATCAGGGGGAGCCCCTCATAGGAGGGTCATAACAAGCTCTCTGAATCAGGAGGGCTGTTCATGGGGGAGGGACCTAAGTGCTTGAGTGCTAAGGCCCTGGGCTGGCATCTTTCTGCTTTTATCTAGTAGCACAGTTCTTCTGCAGAGAGGGGTGGACACTCCCCTAAATCACCATTCCTTGGACCCCCACAACACACTCCCATCAGTTCAGTCCATGTGTGGTCCCTCACCATCCAAGTCCAGCTTTCAAACCTCCCCCCATCTGTGTGTCTGACCCACTAGCATACCTCTCCACAAAAAGTCGGCAGGCAGGGAGTTCCAAGACTGTGCACCGCTGTTGCACTACAATACCTCCAAGGAAGAGGTGTGGGCCCCACTATCTGTGGGGACCTCAGCTTGAAGCACAGTCCCACCAGAGAAAAATGGCCACTCGTGAACTTCTTGGCTTGAACTGCTCTCCCTGTTGTAATGGGTAGGGAGGGGCCACAGTGCCCAGTCAGCCGAGCTCAAACTGACTTCTCGGTTTTGGTGGATGGAGAGGTACAGGGGAGGAAGTATCTGGAAGGGAGAGAGCCAGCATTCCAGCCTCTCATGGCACTCTCCCTGGGAGCACCTCATGGGCTGCCCAACTACTGAGACTCACTAGTTTACTCCACTATTCCTTATTTGCTGCTATGGTTGGGCTCATGGAGCATGGAAAAGCCTTCAGTAAACTTAGTGTCCTGCTGTCTACCAAAGGCACGCAGGAGGGGGAGGCAAATCCCCCCTTACCCTTTCAGTGGGCTTCAAGCTTCTCTGGGTTTGATCTTTGCTGATATTTTCTCCACTTTATCTTCATCCTTCCTGGCTTCACAGTTTTTCTCCATGGGGGAAAAATTTTCTCCCCAGCCATCTGTCGTCTGTCTCTCTCTGTGATCCAATCTGAACTGTGGCTCTTCTCCCCTCTCTTCTATCTGACATCCTGCCTTCCTGTCAAGGCAGTCCCACAAGTGATATCTCTAGTCCACCATCTTGTTGATAGTAATTTTAAATGAATTAATAAATATGTTTTAATTTTCTAAGTTTTAATTTCTAATATGGTCAATATTGATAGATATTACTTACATAAACCAAGGCTCATGGGATTCTCAGTAATTTACTTTAAGAGTGTAAAGGAGTCCTGAGACCACAAAGTGTGAGAACTGCTGCTGTAGTGAAATCTGCTTAAGCCACGACTCTAGGAACTACCTTCAGAGGAATGAAAGGGAAAAGCAACACAGATGAATTCTTCCTCATCCTCCAGGTTATAACTGAAAAAAATCTGATGCAGTACGATGACTACAGGCCAAGAGCCCTCTTTGTGGGTGCTCTATTGAATTCCAATCTCTTACTATGAAAACTTAACCATGAGCCCACAGATGGTTCAGCAGAGCCACTAGCCAAAGTAAAGTGAAAATGCAACTTACCTGAATAAGGCCCAGCAGGAAGCAGATGCTTCTCTTTCTGTAAGCTAGAACTCCACAGAATCACAGGAAGAGATAGTTAAATAATGACCAGTTACCAGTGAAGAGCGATTTCATAAAGGGTGAGATGAAGGAGAGAGAACTATAACCTGTTCAACTTTCCCACTTTGTAAAGAGAACATGGAAGACCTTATTTTAAAAATATGAACTGTTTTTCCATTCTTGTGATACTTTGCTTTGGAGAATGGGCTCCAGCTCTGTCCAGGATAATACAAGAGGTGCTAGTTCACCATTGTTCTTTGTGGCTGAGTAGAACTCCATGGTATACATACACCACATTTTATTAATCCACTCATGTATTGATGGGCCCCTATAATATTCCAAAATTTAAAAAATATGGGGAAAAATATGAACTGTTTCTGAGGAGAGCAAAGGAAAGGTGTGTGTGTGTGTGTGTGTGTGTGTGTGTGTGTAATTTAACTTCATTTTTCAGTTATGGGAGATGAGTGGGAAGGAAAAGAACAGAAGAAAGGGAGTGGAGATGGGATGGAAGTAAGGAGAGGAGTTGAGGGGAAAGAGGTCCAGAGAGGGAGCAGGAGAAGCAAATGCAGAGCAGGAAAATGCAAACGCACGTGCAGAGGGAGGGAAACGGAATCACGCAGACCGCAGGAACCAGACAGGAGCTGGGCTGGCTGCTGCTTTATCAGTAGGCAGAGACTGGGGCCCAGAGAATATAAGTGGTTTCACCACTTTAAGATGGATTTTCTGGCTTCTAAGAAGGGAAAATACATGACATAAGTAAGGGTAAAAAAGAAGAAGGTAAAATACATAAAGGGCAAAAAAAAGGAGATAGTTAAGGAGAGATGGACACAAAAGATAAGAGAGAGAGAGAGAATTATTTTAATATAAGTCCTCTCTACACACACACACAACACACACACAAACACACACACCATGCAGGAAGTTTCAAGACCAGTATTACTCTAATTAAACAGTGTCCGTCACACCCTGACACTGCCACACACAATTAAAATTTGGAGACCCTGGCACTAGGCCCGGTACTTCCCAATTGTGCATGGAAATCACCTGGGGATCGTGTTAAAATGCAGGTTCTGATTCCACAATCTGGGGTGGGTCTTAGATTCTGCACTTTCCAACAAACTCCTGCTGATGCTGATGCAACCGTTCAGGACCAGACTTGAGCAGTTCTCAGGGTGTGGTCCCTGACCAGCAGCAACACGTGGCAACTTGCTAGAAATGCCAATTTTCAGGACCCACCTCGGTCCTACTAACACAGAAACTCTGGGATAGGGCCCATAATCTGTACGTTTACAAGCCCTCCATTGGATTCTGGTGCACGTTAGGCTTTGGAACCATTGCCCAGGGCCTTCATGCCTCCATCACCTTGTACCTAAACAAGTGTGACAAATTTATGTTCAGGTCATTTATTTTCTGCTAGGCTATCTGAAATTTCTATCAGGAATTATCAGCATCCCAATAACTATGTTCAGATGCTCTTTACAATTTTCAGGTGACACTGAGGTCACAGGGCTCAAACATGATGAGCAATTTAGAAAGTGCTACCTGAAGCCTCTTCTACTGGGCTCATCTTGGCTCTAATTGATTCAGACTTGCACTCGTGGGGTTGAACTAAAAGATATTCCCAAAACTGACACTCAGAGAGAAAAACAACCATCATGTTTTTTTCTTAGAATAAAATATCCCGTTTAGCTCGTTCTCACTTACCCACTCTAACCACCTTGACCGGGCTGTAGATCTCTTAGGACCTAGGTTCATCCTGGGAGCCTGTGAATCTGGCCCCTGTCTGAGTGTAAATAATAGGCAGGGGCCCTACAGATTCAGTAGTTACTGAAGTGCAAGACTCAGCAGCACCCCCCACCCGGTCTTCCCAGCCCCCTGCAGTCATGAGCTCTGATGCAGAGATGGCCATTTTTGGAGAAGCAGCTCCCTACCTCCGGAAACCAGAGAAGGAGAGAATCGAGGCTCAAAATCGCCCGTTCGATTCTAAGAAAGCCTGCTTTGCAGTGGATGATAAAGAAATGTATGTGAAAGGTATGATCCAGAGCAGGGAAAATGACAAAGTCACAGTCAAGACCCTGGATGACCGGGTAAGTGTTGATTTTGTGTTTGATAATATGGGCATCCTCTTTTACTTTTGGCGTGGACGATTAGAAATTGCATGCTGGTCCATAGCAACTTGAAGTCTGAACAGAACATATGAATAGTTTGTCCATTGTGCAGTGAAGTAGCAGGTGAAAGCTGCTATTCCTTGCACCTTTGCTCCTGCCTCTTTCCTTCTCCTAGGACTTGGGCCCTCAGGGGTTTTGTGGTGTTTGATTTGAAGGAAAGCGGCAGGTGAGGGTAGGAGAGTTTGGACTGTTTAAGGGAGAGGGTGATGCTGTTTCCTTCAGGATGGGCTGACCAAATATAGCTCTCTGGGCTGCAGAGTGATTCTTTCAGAGGAAGCTCAGGAGACATTGCCTCATATAATGTGGGGAATTACCATGTGCTGTTTGATGCTTATTGGACATCCACCAGGTCTAGGTCATAGTGTTGGCCACTTTGCAAGTATAGGAAATCTCAACACCTGCTTTCCCTAAGTTTACCATCTAGTGTAAGCATCATGGTGTATATGGCAGGTATGTATCTCAGTTCACAAACTCAGGCATGTGAGACAGATCTTGCTTTCATTTTTATTATTGAACTTAACCTCTGATTTCAGCCCCTTTTCACTGGGCTGGAAAATGATTTTTTTCAGTTACTCTTGGGGTCCCCACAACCTCAGCATTGTGTCAGATTTTCAGAATCTTACACAGTACCCCACTGGGTACCCATTCCTCCCTGGATGATCTGTTAAGAAAAAAGTCCCAGTTTCTAAAGGTACAGGATACAGAGACTTTTCTACCTCCTTCTGCTACCCTGGCTGTCCCTGTCTAGTCTAGTGGGGTGGGGCAGAAGGGCCTCCCTTCCTCAAGAAACTTGGTCTATGCCAGCAAATCCCTTTCCTTTTACTTTTTCTGTAAAACCCTCGAAGCTCTCCTAAGGACTTAGGCTTTTAGAAAACAAAATCCAGAAAGTCTTTAAGGCTCTTTCTCTTTTCTGTCCTATTTTCTACCTCTCCTGAGTGATGGAGTAGAGGGCCAGCTGTATGCTTGAAAGGGGGTAGAGGCAGGAAAAACACCAAGAGAAGAAAAACTAAGTAACAGTCTCAAAATATTATTATCCATGAACCATGATGCAAATCCAAATGTTTTAACTATTAGAGCAGAAGTACAAAGAATTATAGGAACCTTGAAACAACAGGGGAGAGAGGAAACAGGGCATAGAAGAGCTGGCACTTGAGATGATGTTTTCAGTTTTCTAAATAAAATTTCAATGAAGATAATCCAGTGGGAGGAACCCACATGAGCAGGAGAACTTACATGGAAATGCAAAGAACACATGGAGCAATTCTAACCTGCCAACCTTGGTCTTACCACAGTACTCACAGCAAATAGGGTGGACAACCTGCCCTGGCCTACTCTAAGCTCCATCTGGCCACCCGAAGGGCCGAAGAGCTCTGAGGCTCTGCACACCTGTAACCCAGTCCTGGTATACATCCTGGTGCACACTGCTGTAGGGTGACTGGGGACAGCAGACCAGAATAGGTTATGGAGTTTAACCAGAATCAGATTCATCAAAAACAATTATTTGTGGATCATTTCGGGGCATGGAAATTGTCCATAAGGTTATCCATCGTAATGGGGTCATTGCTCCACGATATCTCACTAGTCCCACCACTCTGGTACAGTGGGGTGTGGATCGCCGGCTCTCCCATTCAACTACTGCTTTTCCTCCCAACACCCAGACGCTCACTCTGAACAGTGACCAGGTGTTCCCCATGAACCCCCCCAAATTTGACAAGATCGAGGACATGGCCATGATGACTCACCTGCATGAGCCCGCTGTGCTGTACAACCTCAAAGAGCGCTACGCGGCCTGGATGATCTACGTGAGTGCCCTTCAACATCTCTTTTTATTCCTTTTACTTCTCTGAATAAAAAAGCAAGATCCACATGGTGAATTTTCTGATTTCTCCAGACCTACTCGGGCCTCTTCTGTGTCACCGTCAACCCCTACAAGTGGCTGCCGGTGTACAACCCCGAGGTGGTGACGGCCTACCGAGGCAAGAAGCGCCAGGAGGCCCCGCCCCACATCTTCTCCATCTCCGACAACGCCT